>CAUYRH010149881.1:0-23356 GCA_963574655.1 Perodicticus potto | reverse complement strand
TGAAAGTTTTGAGATACGCAAAAATCAAGACAGGTAAAATCCACACAGATGGAAACAAATGAAGCCCTCCCTGCAACACCAATAAGCCGAGCAAGTTGAAATTTGGACAGGTAGGTCAGAAAGGGTGATGTTGACTGTGTCACATGGAAGTGGAATAATGGACCATAACACAGTCTATCTCAAAACTTTCATTGTGACCTAAGTACTCTAACAGGACACACATAAAGAAATTGGGAGAAATTATTGCAGCCATCTTTGAAAATAATCTACCATAAAAATAGGTATAAATATACTGTGTATATATACTTTTGTAGAGCACTTTTCTAGTATGATAACATGTTACTTCCATTCCTTCTCAAACACTGCATAACTCAAGGGGCAGTTTCTCTCCCTCACTTTCCCTTTCTAGGCTCAGCTTCCTTAAGCCTCCTATTGGATACAATAGAGTAGAAGTTTTAAGTTAATTCTAAAGTCAGTTAAAGCAGAGATCATAAAAAGTAAAACAGATATATGTGAAACATTTTACTTTAACTTAAATAAATGAATGCACATTCATTAGTCAATTTTCTAGCATAAGACCAAAGCTTTTTCTTTAAAATAAATCCATTTATTATGGTTCCTCATTTCCTTTCTTGAATAACCTTACCTATAATGCATCATTGCTGAGTTCCTATTTCAGTTTCTTTATAATAAAGAAGAAAACGCTTAAAGACATTGACAAAGCAAATGAAGGTCTAGATTTTTATAATTATTTTGTCTTTTATTACTATCTTGCTCATATTTACTTCAGCGATTTGTACAGTGACTTGTCTTATCAAAAATTTCTAAAGAAATCAACATATTTCTCAGGAAAACAATAACTCTCCTTTCATTTTACACTCATCTCATCAGTACATAATATTATATAGTATTATAATTACTTAATTACAATAATAACAATGTAATCTGGCAGAAACTGATTTGGAAACAAACTGATATAGATTTATATACAGTCTCATGAATAGATCTTAAACTAGAGCATTGAATGAAAATTATAAGAAACTCTCTGAAATCTATCTTAGTCTTTTGGGGTTTCTATTGCAAAAATAGCTTAAGTTAGGTGTCTCATAACAATAGAAATTTATTTCTCACAGATCTAGAGGCCAGGAGGTCCAAGATCAGGGTGCCAGCAGATTTGGTGTCTGGGAGGGCCAACTGCTCATAGATAGTGTCTTTTCACAATGTTCTCATGTGGCAGAAGTGGGAAGACAACTTTCGGAGGCCTTTTTTATAACAGCGCCAATCCCCTTCATGAGGCTCTGCCCTCATGACCTCCGACCTCATAATGTCATCATATTGGTGATTAGCCTTCAACATGGGGGGAACACAAACATTCAGACCCTAGCACTATCATCTAATAATATTTATGAATATTACAGACACAGACACACCACAAGCAAAAAAAGTAAAATAAATTTATCTTTGATAACAAGATATTCAAAGACATATATCAAGCATAAAAATATGTGTAAGTAAACAAATACTCTTGTATATGATATGGATGCATAATATGGGGGGAAAATGGAGGGGAGACGATACCGGGAAAAGGTAAAATATGACGCATAAAATGAGACTATATTGATTGTGTGCCAAGAAAAAAAGGATGTATTTAACTCATGATTTTATTTCCAAGGACTGGATATGTAATGTACAGTTGGCTCTTGAACAACACAATGCCACACAGTCAAAAATTTGCATATAATTTTTGACTCCCAAAAAACGTAACTACTAATAGCCTACTGTTCACCGGAAGTCTCACCAATAACAAAGAGTTGATTAACACACACAATAGAGCCTCTGTAAGTTGACCACCCAAAGAATTTTAGCAAACTGGTCAACATGGAGGTGGTCAGCATAAGGAACCAAGCCTACTGCCCTCACACATGCATGTGCTATACATCTGGTCTATGAAAATTATTAGGTCACCTTAAGGAAGTGGTCAATGCAGGTAGGTGTTCAACCACGGTCAATGGGAATTTTGTATGTCTTATATACTGTATTCTTGCAATAAAGTAAGCTAGAGAAAAGAGGGCGTTATTAAGAAAATCATAAAAAAAGAGAAAAGACATTTATAGTGCTGTACTGTACTTATCAATACTGGAAGTTCGCATTGTCTATTTATAAGAGGAACCACCTGTCTGAAATGTGCACGGCCACCGCTGCAGACCTCAACCTATAGTCTGTATCGGGCAATTGCACTTTTTCTTGTAGTGTCATGACTTTTCTCTGCTTCTTGAGAACACTTCCAGCATCACTAGTGGTACTTTGTATTGGTCCCATGGCATGATTCCAGATTTACACTATTGTACTACATGCAATTAAAAATACAAGAGAAGTGCAAGAGATCACATGAAAAATACATTAGAAGTGCAAGAGATCACATGAAAAATAGATGAGAAGTGCAAGAGAACACATGAAAAATACACGAGAGGTTCAAAAGATCACTTTTTCCTGCCATGTGCCATTTGCTGGCGAGGCAAACTGCTTGTTTGATGGTGAGCATCACAGGAGTTTGAAGTGGGCACTCCCAATGCTTGAGCTCACCATAATAGCAACAGGAGGTGGCTACAAAATTATTACACTAGCACAGTCTGAACTAGTAAATTTTATGTAGTCATGATCTAACACTGCATCTTTACATTTGTTTACATTTCTCTCAACCGCAAATGGTGCTACATACGGTCTGTGTTTCTGTGTGTAAGTTTTGATAAATTTTAACTTTTTATAATAGATTTGTGTGTATTTTATGGTAGTAAATGGTAAAATAGACTAGTATCTACACACACTTTATGCATTTATGACTTACCTTTTTCTTAATTGTTTTCAGTATTTCTAAGCTACATGGTTTGCAAATCTCAAAAAAATTTCCAAGATATTTATTGAAAAAACAATCCATGTGTAAGTGGACCTACATGTTTCAAACCCAAATTGTTCAAGGGTCAACTGTATATTTGTCCATTTTCAACTTACCCCCTCAAAATATTCATTACCCATCAAAACAGATAAATGACCAATGACTATGAAACATCAAAATGTGCGTTTTAATAAGATGCCGGCTCTATCATTTATTACCTAATGACATTGAGCAAATTTTTAAATCTCTCTGTGCCTTGGGGATAATGATAGAACCTACCTCATAAGGTTATTATGAGGATTAAGTGAATTAATATACATAAGGAACTTAGGAAAACACCTAGCACACAGCAAACACTACATACATGCATTACTACAACTGCACCACTATTACAATTACTACTACTATCACTACAACCACCATATTTCATTAATTCTAAGGCACATTTTCTTATTTACATTTAAGATCTCTGAAATCAGGATGAGTCTTATATGTATGGCATTTTAGATTTAGTGAATTATAGTATTTTTATAGCACCTTATTAGATGCAGATTATTTCTATTTGGGGGGTTATTCTGAAAAATGTTACAATATTACAATAAATATTTCCTTTGTTTTCTTTCTTTCTTTTCTTCTTCCTCTTCTTTTTTTTTTTTTTTTAGAATCGTGCTTTGTTACCCAGGCTGGAGTATAGTGGCATCATCATAGCTCACTGCAGCTTCAAACTGCTGGGCTCAGGTGATCCTCCTGCCTTAGCCTCCCAAGTAGCTGAGAATATGGGCACATGCCACCATGCCTGGCTAATTTTTCTATTTTTTAATAGAGACAGGGTCTCACTCTTGCTCAGACTGGTCTTGAACTCCTGGCCTCAAATGATCCTCCTACCTTGGGTTCCCAGAATGCTGGAAGTACAGGCATAAGCCACTGCACAGAGCCTCATATAAACATTTCTATCAGGTAGAGTTCCTAACTTTTATATAAGATTCTTGATGAGGCCATAAATTCAATTTTATTATGAAAAACTTCAAGCATACAGATAGTTGAAAGAATTTCACATTTAACACCTCTAAACCCACTACCTAGATTCTATATAAACATTTTACTTTACTTGCTTTATGACATATCTATGCATCATCCATCCAGTAATCAATGTTGCTTTACAAGTGTTCAACATAATTTCATATCCTAATGAAGATACTTGATGTGCTTGGATGTGGAAAACCAAATGCTATTAAAGTGAGATCCTCACCCCCAATTTTCCTACTTTACATAAACTTTTTAATTTTCTCTCTCAGACACTAGAATTTTTTCAGAATATAAATTATGAGGGAGCAGATGACTACTTCCAACTGCAGTAAGTAAGACTTACTTATATAGTACGTATGTGGTATTAAATATGCTACTTGGGTTGTTGATTTGTAGCAATTTACTTAAATGGCCCCATGTCTATTTAAATATCCAAATTTGAAATTCCTTTAAATGTCTGAATAGATGTAAAATTAGTATTCAAGTGTATAAAATGTTATGTACTCCTGGGTGGTTCCTGTGGCTCAGTGGGTAGGGCGCTGGCCCCACATACCAAGGGTGGCGGGTTCAAACCTGGCCCTGGCCAAACTGCAACAAAAAATAACTGGGCATTGTGGCAGGCACTTGTTGTCCCAACTACTCAAGAGCCTGAGGCAAGAGAATCGCCTAAGCCCAGGAGTTAGAGGTTGCTCTGAGCTGTGATGCCACAGCACTCTACTGAGGGCGATAAAGTGAAACTCTGTCTCTAAAAAACTAAATAACAAAAAATAAATAAATAAAGTAAAATGCAATGTCCTCCTTGTAGTTTAATGGAAACATGACCATCTAAAGAATCTCTTTCGTTCAAATGAAGATGCAAAAAATGGGCTATTTCTTAATTCAATAATTTTTAAGCATGTTCTATAACAAATGCCTATCTCAAAGTTTCTACAAACTATCATTAAGCAAAAACACGAACTCTAATATCACAGAAAGTCTTTAACTGTGAAGAAAGTCAGATAAAACACCATGTTTGGCTCCTGGAATAAGGTAGCACTTAAGCATTTAATTTCCGAAGGAAGATAATCAATGTGGAATCCGGTGTGAAGGCATTTATATAGCTATCATTACAGCCTGGCAATATTTTCCAGGAAAATGGCATTCCCTGCCCCCCAGGAAGAAGTCCATTTTTCTTTAGTTTGCTGCTACTCCAAGCAATTAGAGTACTTGCTCTATGCCAAGTGCTTTCTCGGTGTTCAAAATACGTGGTAAACAAGAAAGATAAAGTAGTGGTGTCACAGAACACATCTCCAGTGGGAAAAAACACACAGCAAGTAATCCAACCAACAAGGTAATTCCAAATACTGATAAGTGCTGTCAAGAAAGCAGAATGATGTGATAGAGCCTGATAAGGAAGAGGAGGGAGAACATGCTGCTTTAAACACAGTCTAAACTGAGTAGACTTAATTTGTTTCTTTCCCCTTCAACCATTGACTTTTTGCTTTATCCTCCTACCGGGTGTGGGGTCCTTTGAGTAATTTGGTTTTGTGGACATTTACTGAGATTGATGTTGCTAGAGTATGCACATAAAATGGCCTAGGATTTTTGTGCGTGTTTGTTTTTCAGAAAGTAAAAACCCTAGCAGAGGTGGGGTGTAAAGCAAGCTTTCAAAATTTCTTCTGCTGTTTTTGAGCCCTCATATTTTTTTCCCCAAGCACAGAATGATCCATGCATGCTTCATAGTTGAGAAAGACATTATATCTGACCTACTTTTCAATTCTGGGCAGGTCATATTATGCAGCTTACTATGGTTCAGAAAACTAATTTTACAACATACTCTTTACTATTGCAAAGTAGTTATCAATGGAAGGGGGATAAACACAGGGGAGAGAGGAAGGACCCATGGTGTGGGTACCACTTTGAAATACCATCAGGAAGCAAGCAAATCACAGCATCAGCAGCAGAGCCCCAGTGTCCAGGGACTGAGGGTGCTTATGAAATACAGTGGTTGAAATGTTGACGGGATGCTAATTTCTCTTTTTTATTGTGCCAATCCCATGGTGGCCAAAATATGGGATGCCATGAGGCAGAGCCACTTCACCATATGACCACAATACAGACCTGCACTAGCAGAAGCAGCGAGCAGTTGCCACTAGCACCAGGCCTCTAGACTTCCTCATGGAGTTCAATCACATGATGTACCTGGGACTTTGCATTTCCTCTACAGAAAGGCAGGGTCATGTCTTCTTCTCCCCTAATTCCATAATAACCTGTGTGGGTTGTTTATTTCCTAGAGACCAGAACATGGGTCTTGTGCTCATTCAACTTCGACCTAGTGACTACTCATACCCATGTCCAAGAGCCCACAAGGTAAGTGACATGGGCTGAAGATCAAAAATTTACTTCAAGAATGCATAGGTGGTAAACGAAATAACTCACATTTCCTCTATAGAACTCCCCTAATACTTAGCAGCATTTTGTAATGTTTCACTTTGAAATGAACATTATTTCATTTTGAAGACAGAAGATAAGATTTCTTATCTGAGGTCTGAAGACAAAAGATAGAATTTATCATCTAATAGTGGGATATATAGGCCAGACATGGTGGCTCATGCCTGTAATCCTAGCACTCGGGGAGGCCAAGACAAGAGGATCTCTTGAGCTCAGTTGTTGGAGACCAGCCTGGGCTAGAGGGAGACTCTTATCTAAATAAATAAATAAAATGAAGTGGGAGATATAAACATATACAAAAATGTAAAACTATTAGTGTTTGAAGATTTGAAGATAAATGAAACTGTTTAAAGGAAAACTTGAAATAAAAGAGAAAATTTTAAGTTGGATATGGTTTGTCAAAGAAGACTGAAAGTCATATCCATATTTATCCTGCATCAAAATATCATTCTTTAAAAGCAATTTATCTCATCCCTCCTGTGTTTCTGTGTTTCGGTCTGTGTTCTAGGTAATGGGAGTTACAAAGATGAAAAGACAGACTACCTTCCCTAGAGTTAAACATAAGCTAGCTTACGAGACTATTGTACGCAGTTATCAAGTAGCCACATGAAAAGTGTGAACAATTTTTTTTTTTTGAGACAGAGTCTCACTTTGTCACCCTCGGTAGAGTGCCGTGGCATCATAGCTCATCGCAACCTCAAACTCGTGGGCTCAAGCGATCCTCCTGCCTAAGCCTCCCAAGTAGCTGAGATTACAGGTGCCCAGACAGGGGCTCACTCTTGCTCAGGCTGGTCTCAAACTCATGAGCTCAAGCAATCCACCTGCCTCAGCCTCCATAGTGTGAGGATTACAGGCGTGAGCCACTGCACCTGGTCTAAAGTGTTAGCAGTTTTGATTGGGAAAGGAAAGGGGAAAAGAAAGAGATACATAAAATGACTATTGAAGGATAAGTAGAAGTTCAGTGGGCAGAGGCAAAGGGAATTCCAGGAAAAGGCATGGACAAAAGCATGGAGGTATGAAATAGCACCTGCATGTGCAGGTGACTGTGGGTATTATGAAATTAAACACGGATACTTAACAGGCCCCTCCTTTGAGTCTATGGTACACACTTGGGGATGCCTGTTCTCTTTATTCCTTCAGTAAGCATATTGAGCACCTACTGCATATCGGGCATCATGGTATACATAGGGAATACACAGTGAAATAGGACTTGGCACCTCTTCTCTGGGACCCCAGCACAAGGAACCTGTTCATCCAGGATAAAGTTCCATGAGTTTAGAGGAAGCCTTGAACTGAGGCAGATGTGATCCATCCGTTAGCACTGTTGACAAACACTGCTTCCCTAGGAAATTGCCTGCAGTGGTTACTAACAACTTCCTTCAGGCTACCACATCACCCACACACCGTGACTGCTTAGGAGGCAAGGAACTGCAGCCTCACGAGTTCGGTCTAGGTTCTCTTTCCTTAACTTGGTGACCCCATTCCTTCGTGGATGACTTTCCAGAGCACTATGGTTTTTGTTATCCTTCTCTAATCTATAGATTTGTTAGAGATCCCTATTTATTCTATACTGCCCAGCCCAGGCGTTCTAAAGTCACGTTCATCTAACCTGAATTCAGATCCAAGTCCTACCACCTACTGGCTTGGACAAGCTACTTAAACACTCTGAGTCTCAGTTGCCTCATTTGTGAAAAGTGTAGTGCAACACTGCCTGTCTTATGGGGTTGTGGGGAGTATTAAATGAGATTATTTATGCAAAGTACCCCAAACAGTCCCTGTCACAGACTAATGATCTAATATCACAGATTTCATCCTCCTTTTTCCTCTTTAGCTCCCTACAGACAAGGACAGTTCAAATCTAGCCACCCTCTGCAGGTAGTTTATATTGACCCACCAACTGAAATACAATGGAGAAATATGCACTAGCCCTTGTAGCCAATAGGAAACTGTGGCCTTGCAGAGGCATGCCCTCCAATTAGCCAAAGAAATCAAAATGTGTACATAACCACAAGGTATGCTTTCAACCACAGGGTCTCTTCTTTGTGCTCTCATACTCTTGAATAGTCATCAGCCTCCCAGATAAATATTATAGAGACACAAGGCCTAGCTCTATACGTACACAGAACCACGGCCTACAGACTTCTCCAGCTGGAGGAAGTCAGGTCCTTGTTAAACCTGCTGGATCATTTGGAAATAGACTGTGCTATTTGAACAGAAGTCTGCTGACTTTGTCGTTTAGTCTTCATAACCTGTGGCAGAGCAGCAAATAGAACTGGCAGCTCCAACAAGGCTGCATCTCACTTTTTAACCATGCACCAAGAACTGGAATTGCAGAAATGTAGGTCGGCCCCCAAAGGGCCTTATTAATTCCTTCCAAGATGAATTTTCCCAGAAAGAGAGGACTATAATTCAGGTCTAATACATGATCTACCAGCATTTGTGTTGACAGGCCTTGAGAATCCCTGTCTCAGATCGGTTGTTCTGACCACTTAGAGGGAATTTGTTATTTCTGACTCTCAGCCAAGGCAGAAGATATCCTGCCCTGTCTCTGCACTGAGGAGAAACATTTTCATTTAGCCTGTATGTCAGAATCTCTCTAATTAGGTGTCCAGTCCCAGGGAACATGTGTCAGCCCTGCAGCAGGAGGTGCTCTGGAAAACAGGCCTAATCATGCTTCCCACACTGTGTACCTACAACTCCTTTTTAATTTCCACCTGCAAGGCAACTCACATTTTTTAATCCTAGCCATGTTATTGGTGCTGAAGTTTGGGATTATTTCTGTCAGCTGAGACTAGGAAGAGAAGAAATATTAAAAATGAGATCATCAAGTAATGGTGGGTGCTGACTGTGAGAGATTTGAGGACCTCAGGCAATCATGTATGTCACATGGATAACTTAGTAAAGATAAAGGGCAGGCTCATCTTTCTGAACATATTTGTTGGGAAAGCAAAGATATAATAATAATAGGTGGAAATAAAAGAACAAATAATAAAAGAATAAATCAGATGCTGTGGATAAAATCAGGTGATTCGGGAAATAAAATCCATGGACTCCCACTGAGCCCTTTGTCTTTGAAATGAAGTCTGGGAGGTCTTGGTCTAGCAGGGACAACTCTTGTATATCCACCAACCTTGTCTGGACATCATTTCTCTGTCCCCGTGTTCCTAGCTCCCTAGTCCTTCTCAAAGGGTAGGAAGTATTAGAGTTCTTCTAGATTCACCTTGTGGAAATCTGCAACATACAGGGACATGTTTAAGGTAGAATGCAAGTGTCTAGAGCTCGCTTAGCCTGGTGGATGGGTAGGGGTCCTGGAGAAGTAGAAGTAGGCATCCATTTAAGAAAGAACCAGGACTGGTTAAAGGGAAGTCATGAACCCCTGCCTGAAATACTAGCAATTCTTAAAAAAAATCGAAAGGATTCTTCCACTTTAACTTTCTATCCTTGTAAGCCTTCCTTTTCTTTATGTAGTAATTAGTTATATTTTTGTTCTATATGACCAGTATTAATTTTAAGTAACAGATACCTAAACATTTGCAGGCAGGATAAGACATTTGGCATTTTGCAACAGTTCTTTTTCTTTATCACAGAGATTTAATGATGTTAATAGTATTTTGACTTTAGATTGAAATTCCTGCTACATTCTCACTGCCAGATATAACCTGTCTTCCTAGCAAAGCCACATGAAACTCTATTTTAATTTAATTTTTATATGTAACATTCGTTCTACTCTGTTCTTACTACAAATACTGTTTATCGAATATGTTGAAAGAGAAAGGAAATATTGCTAGTAACAGTAGAGATACATTTGTCTGTAAAAGTAATAAGCTTATTGCATCAGACTCCAGTGGGATTTTATTTGGTGGTTTAATGTCGGCCTTTTCCTTGTCAAATGCCTTTCTTGGAAATGTTCAGCCCATGAAACAAGGCATCATGGTACAGCACATCTATGTGACGCTATCGTTGGGTTCTTGCAATTGCCTTTTTCCACTGTATCCCAGAGTCTACTCACAGAGAAGCCTGGGCTATGTTTGTGTTCACAAGGCATCTCACCGATGGCAGAGATGTACGCTAATCTCTAACTTCCTGCATGTTGTGCTGTAGTATCCACAGGCAGTTTGTTTCCAAACAAAGCACACTTGTGCTTCTCTTCAAAAAAGCAGCTGTGAGTAATGTTTAAAATAAATATCCATAGAACTAGGACAAGGCTGTATGCTTGGGCTCCTTCAAAACTGGGTAGTGCTGCTTAAAGCAGGAATAACAAGATTAAGATGCTATTTTATGTAATGTGACTCAATACTGTGAAAAAGTATTGGTCTACTAAAGTAGGGGGGAGTCAAACTAGTAGCGGAGTCAGAGGTGTGAGCTGGAAGTGTGAAGTTGGTAGTCATGTGGCAGAGGTGAATAAAACATGGGATTGGATCGATTCCCCGAGAAACGTTAAGAAAGCAGAGATCCAACCTTTGGGCCTCATGAGCAGTAAAGACAAAAGGAAGCAAAAAAAATAAATGATCAAGAAAGGAGGAGAACAGGACAGAGCAATAGCGTAACAGAGCCCTGCATTTCAAAGGGTGTGATTTCAAATCTGAAATGTGACTAGTTTTAGCTGTCATAACATTTTAGATCATGTGAATCAAAACCACTGAACTCACTACCTAAATTATTTTATTTTAGATGTTCCAAATAGCTGTTGGATGTGATGCTAAAAAACGCATTGCAGTTCAAGGGCAAGTATACTCCAATTTGACCTGTCTTATATTCTTTCAGTTTTAAAACAAATGATGAACTACGTAATAGTTACTAGTTATAATATTGGCCTAATGACTGACACATTCACAATGAAATCCAAAATTGAATTGATGGGATGCCCAGTCAATTATTGCCAAATCAAATATACATTATTTGAATCAGACTAAAAACAAAAAGAATTAAACACTTTATTACCAGCATTTTTCTCCACTTTTTTTTGGGTGGGGGACAGAGTTTCACTTTGTCACTCATAGTAGAGTGCCATGGTGTCATAGCTCACAGCAACCTCAAACTCTTGGGCTCAAATGATCATCTTGCCTCAACCTCCCAAGTAGCTGGGACTACAGGTGCCCATCACGACACCTACCTATTTTTTTAGAGATGGGGTCTCGCTCTTGCACAGCTTGGTTTGGAACTCCTGAGCTAAAACTATCCACCTGCCTTGGCCTCCAAGAGTGCTAGGATTACAGGCGTGAGCCACCGTGCCCGACCTATCTACATTTCCTTTTAATCAGCCAGTTTATCTTTTTCATCATTTCATCCACTCTTCAGAGAAGTGAAAGGGAGAAACGCTTACCTCTGTTTTCTGTCCTACTCAAACTACTCACAATTTCACTTGCATCAGCAAATTGCTCTCCCTCATACCAGAAAAGCATCAGTTTTCTGCACCATTTTCCGTGGGAAATTTTTAACAGAACCACCAGAGGTTCCTGCAGAGCATCCCAAGGTGTGAATGTCATCGATCATGGCTCACAATGAAGCGACTTGGATTTGTCTCTCCCATTTGCCTTATCTCTACATGAGACAGAATCAAGGACCGCATGTACCAAGAGTGCCCAAAAAAGGCATACACATTTTAAGAAAGGAAAAAACTGTACTGAAATTGTGATACTCCCTAGATACTGACAACAAAAGATGAATAGAAATCACATTTGATTGCTGCAATTACAAGAGTGCTCAGAGTGGTTCCCATCAGCATGTAGACACTTCTGATGACGGGAGAACCGCTGCTGGAGCAACATGGACCAGTGTCCCGATCTTCCCTTGTGCACAGCGCACAGAGTACCACGCATCGCAGGCCTCTCATGAATCATGCTGTTGTTAGGCATGTGGGGGGTTCTGTGGCCTCCCTGGAAGTCGTCATACTTCAACAGTGTTCTCAAATTCTGAACACCACTGCAAATTGGTCTTGCACTCCTCAATGGAGCCACTGCCACTTTCTTTGACTGTCCAGCCTGTTGCATGGTGACGGGTAACATTCATTTGATTACTGCCATCTTTTGAGCGAATGTCCTACTACACATTGCTGCAGTAATTCAATTCCACTTTGAAAAATAATACACAGGTAACATCTCTTAGATGTGTAAACATTTTTTACACATTTTTTTGTGTAAATATAAATCAGTTTAGCTTCGGTTAAATGTGTAGTGGAGATGGCAATTTGTTGTCATTCCTTTTCTTTGGTTAGGAGTGAAGGTGTGAGTGGGAGAACATCAACTTTTAGCTGAGTTTTTATGACATGGCTTGCTCTCAAAACAAATATCTATTCCTCTGGCAGTCTGATAATCTTTTGATTATTACTGAATTGTGACAATCACTTGCTAGAGCGATAGATATTTACATCTCATCCATATTTGCTAAATTTCCATTTCCTAATACCTTTGCACTCATAATTCCTTTTCCAGGAAACTCCAAAAGACTAAATGGGTTGGGCACACTAGCTCACACCTGTAATCCCAGCACCATGAAAGGACAACTTGAGCCTAGGAATTAGAAACCATCCTGGGTAGCATAGGGAGGCCTCCCCTCTCCAAAAGAATGTATATTTATATGTATATGTAAAAGAATGTATATGTAATATGAATATATGTATTCATATTAGCCAGGGGTAGTAGTGAATGCCTGTGGTTCCTGCTACTAGGAAGGCTGAGGCAGGAGGATACCTCCCACCCAGGCTAACTGATACACAACATATAAAGCCTATACATTCTATTATCCTATTTCTGGGAATATTTATATCTTTGTTCATCAGAGTTTGATGAACTCTGATAATAAAAGAGCACTGGCATCACCTATAAACTTGTTATAAATGCAGAAATCTCAGGCCAGGGTTGGTGGCTCACACCCTTTAAGCGCTCTGGGAGGCCAAGGTGGGAGGATCCCTTGAGCTTAGGAGTTCAAGACCAGGCTGAGCAAGAGTAAGACCCATCTCTAATAAAAATAGGAAAACTAACCTGGGCGTGGTGGCTCATACCTGCAACCCTAGCACTCTGGGAGGCTAAGGTAAGCATATCCCTTGATCTCAGGAGTTTGAGACCAGCCTAGGCATCTCTAGTAAAAATAGAAAAATTAGTGAGGCATAATGGTGGGCACCTGTAGTCCCAGCTACTCAGCAAGCTGAGGCAAAGAAGATTGCTTGAGTCCAGGAGTTTGAGGTTGCCGTGAGCTATGATGATTCCATTCCCCTCTACCCAGGACAACAGAGTGAGACTCTCTCTCCAAAAAAACTGGAAAACTAGCCAGCACGGTGATGAATTTCTGTAGTCCCAGCTACTCTGGAGGCTGAGGCAACACGATCACTTGAGCCCTAGAGCTTGCGGTTGCTGTGAGCTAGGCGGCTGATGCCACTGTACCCTAACAAAGGCACCAGAGTAAGACTCTGTCTCAAAAAAAAAAAAAAGAGTACAGAATCTCAGGCCTCTTCCCACACCCACTGAATCAGAACCTGCATTTTAAAAGAATTTCCAGGAGATTCATAGGGACATTAATGTTTGAGGATAACTGCTGTAAGCAACATGTTACCAGTATCGATTCCCAGTACAATCACATAAAGAATTTTTTTTTTTTTTTTTTTTTTGCAGTTTTTGGCCAGGGCTGGGTTTGAACCCACCACCTCTGGCATATGGGGCCGGCGCCCCACTCCTTTGAGCCACAGGCACTGCCCATCACATAAAGAATTCTTTCTCAGTCTCCTGCTTTCCTCCCAAAGCCAGATACAAAGAAGCAGCTTAAACCAATCTATTTCTGAGAAGCTCCAGATAGTAATTGTCAAGTTCAATTGCTCATCAGAATCACCTGGAAAGCATGTTTTAAAAAACACAAACTTCAAGACCTCACTCTGGATTTCTTAGTCAATAACCCATTGCTCTGGGACCCTAAAAATAGCTGTAAAGCCTAGGACTGTGGCTGCAGTGGGCCTGTGGTTTTCATAGTCACCAAGGGAGACTGGAACAGGACATGGTCCGAGTCACTTTCATAAAGTTGTCAGTGAAGGAGAATTGGCATCCCTTGGGGTCCAACTTGGGTTCAGAGTCGGGGGGGTGGTCTAGACTTTCAACATTGATCTAAAAATGGTGGTGTCTAGGGTTTCTCCTAATTAACACTGGAAGCTGCTAGATAAAGTGGAAAAATATGTAATTTTATCTAAAATCTGTGTGATTTCATAGACCATTATATCCTCTGTCTGTACGAACCCTAGCTAGAAATTATATGAATCCTTTACTTACACAACTGAGTTTCTAGTAGCACCTAGAAATCTGTGTTTAGAGGGAAAAAAAATTTGTGTGTAATAAAACACTTGAAAGAAATTTGTCTTTGATAGATTTACTTTTTCCTGAATTTTCTTAATATCAATATAGTAAACGTTATTAATGTTGTTATAATATTGAATTGTCCCTGCAGTCTTGGTGTATGTCTCCCCCAATTATGTTATATTACCTTTTTTTATTTCCATATTGCTAGGTTTCCTATGAATTTGTGTGTGTGTATTTTAGTATGGTAAGTTTTTAAAACTGTGAAGAAATTCATACAACATAAATTTACTATTTTAAAATATACAATACAGGCTGGGTATGGAAGCTCATGTCTATAATCCTAGCACTCTGGGAGGCCAAGGCAGGTGGATTGCTTGAGCTCATGTGTTCAAGACCACCTTAAGCAAGGAACAAGACCTCATCTCTACTAAAAATAGAAAAACTAGCCAGGCATAGTGGCACATGCCTGTAATCCCAGCTACTTGGGAGGCTGAGGCAAGAAGATTGCTTCGAGCCCAAGAATTTGAGGTTGCTGTGAGCTATGATGATGCCACAGTACTCTACCCAGGGTGACAGAATAAGAGTCTGTCTGAAAAAAAAAAATACAATGCAGTGGCATTAAGGACATTCATGGTATTGTACATCTAACACCACTATCCAGTTCCAAAGTATTTTCATCACCACAAAAGGAAACTCTGCCCAGTAACCAGTAGTAACTCCCCATACTCACTTGCCTTCGTCCCCAGCACCAGTAATGTACTGTCTCTGTGAATCTGCCTGTCCTGCATTCTCATGGAAATAGGATCATACAATATCCGAATGACCTTTTGTGTCCACCTTCTTTCACTTAGCGTGATTTTGAGATTCACTTATGCCATGTATCAATATTTCATTCCCATTCATGGCTGAACAATTTCATTGTATGGATAACCCATAGTTTGTTTATCCATTCATCATTCATGAATATTTTGAGTATTTCTACCTCTTGGCTTTTGTGACTAGTGCAACACTGAAGATTTGTGTACAAGTTTTTGTTTGAACACCTGTTTTCGATTATTGTGAGGATGTATCTAGAAGTGGAATTGCTGGATCGTGTGGCAATCCTATGCTTAACTTGTGAAGGAGCTGTTTTGCACGGCAGCTATAACATTTTACATTACCACCAGCAACGTATGTGGGTTCCAGTTTCTCATCCTTGCCAACACTTTTTGCTTTCTATTTTGAGTTTTTGTTTTCAAGTGACAGATAAAATTGTGTTTATTTGTAGTATACAACATGATGTTTTAAACACACTGTGGAATGACTAATTTGAGCTAATTAGCATATGCATTACCTCACGTAGTTACTGTTTTTTGTGATGAGAACACTTTATGGCTACTCTTAGCATTTTTCAAGAATGCAATATATTATTAACTGTAGTCATCACGTTGTACCATAGATCTCTGGAACTTACTCCTCCTATTGAACTAAAGTTTGATATCTTTTAAGCAACCTCTCCCTAACCCCCACCCTCCACTGTCCTATGAATTTTTAATAAACATGTATCAAATATAAGAGGCAAACCAGCGGATTTCAAATTCTGGTGTCTTCTGAAACATTGGTGAAACTGATTTTCTTAAAAATAGAAATGCTAAGGCCAAACTCTAACCCTGAAGGTTCTAGTTTGGTTAAGTGATGATTTCATGATGCTGTCCAGGTAGAGAGTCATTTCATTAATTAATTAATGTTTGTGCTAGTATGTAAGGACTGATGACATTATAACTTTATTATTTTTCTTGTAGATTTAGCAAAGAAAAATGTCTTCGCCACGATTTTACCTATGTGATTGAAAAGTAAGAAATTTTTTGAACATAAGGCTAAGTTTTTTATTAACGTAGTACCAATTATTTACAATCAGCATTTATTCATTGAATTCCTATTAGCATCCATATATTTGGCTGGATAGTGTGCAGTCAGTTTTAGCAATAAGCAAAATATACAGGCACTATAATTAACTTTTCTGAAACATGCAAGAGAGAGTCCCAGCCTTCTCATTCAGTTCAACTGGATAAACAAAGTAAGCATAGTCTCAGATTCTAAATTATTGCCCCTAGTTTAAGGAAGTTTTCTTCCCTACATAATTCTTCTTGAACTCTATATGATTGTAGTTAAGCTAATTAGAAGTTATAAATTTGCCAGGAAAGTCCAGACATCAAATATTCTACTAAGTCATCTTTTTTTATGTTTTATGTTTAATCTTAAGCATATTTATTTTTAATAGTGTGATTTATTAAAGATATAACTAAACAAAATGTGTCTTTTACTTTTGTAAGATAAAGATTTTTATTAAAGGCCAAGGGTGGTAGCTCACACCTGTAATCATAGCACTCTGGGAGGCCTACTTGGGTGGATTGCTTGAGCTCAGGAGTTTAAGACCAGCCTAAGCCAGACTAAGAACCTGTCTCCACTAAAAAAAAAGAAAATCTCTTTCACCCAAGAGTTTGTGGTTGCTCTGAGCTACGATGCCATGGCACTGTAGCCAGAGTGAGAGAATGACAGAGTGAGATGCTGTGTGGGAAAAAAAAAAATCTTTATTAGAAAAAGTTAAGCCATCAAAAGTACAGAAGTCCATACCCTCAGAAATATTTATAAGATCCTATGAAACGCTGTGAAATTGTCTAATTCTGATTAATTAAAAAACAAATGAAAGAATGTTCAACCACTAGGCAAACCCCTAAGTAATTTTATTAAACTTTAAGGCAGGGTTGGGAGGTAGAGGAGCTTAGGTGCTCCAGACTGCAATGCTTGGTGAAGTCAGTAGGTGACTTAAAAGGTATGATAAAAAAAAAATGTTAAATGGTTGGAGAGGGTACTACCTTTTAGTATGACATGGACTCTATCCTCTATGGAAGGAGTTTCTTGAGTCCGTGTATGGAACATATGGCTTGAAACAGTGAGTCAAGTCTGAGGATGGACAAGACAGAAAATATGTGAGGGAATAATATGAAGGAAGTACATGCAGGAATAAACCCTGGAGTTCATGAAGGGGAAGGATTCCATCAGAGTGAGAAATCAAAATTAAAAACTAGATTTTTAATTTAGATTATAATTCCATTGTAGTGAGAAATCTAAATTAAAAAATGTAAATCTAAATTATACATTTATTGTTACTGATTATGAAGGATCTTATTTTTTATCTATTAATATTCTGGGGAAAATGGCATTGAAATAGCACGATGAACATGGGCTTTATAATCACACATCCTTCTTAATATTAAAGCAAGGTTCATAGCCTTGAACAATTTTGGTGAATGGTGCCGTATTTACAAAGGGAAGACAATAATTCACACCCTGTTGGCTATTGTAACAATGCATTAATATGAGAGGAAACAGGTCTACAAAGAAAGGGTCTGAAACATAGTGAGTGCTTACTATTTTATAATTATGTCTATTTGACTTTTGTGATACTTCCTTACCTAAACAAAGTCGTGGTTCTAGTTTTTAAGTTTGAAAAGAGGAAAGATAAATAAATAATGAAGATTGTCTTTTTATAGGTCATCTCTGAGGGGCCGACCACTTAATAACTTGGTAAGAAATTTACAATGTTTATCTTTTGACACTGGGCACTAAAGAAAAAAAATTTTTTTAAGAAAATTATGATCTTTTTAATGGTCCAAATATATAAAATAACTAAAACACTTTTCCTTTTCTAGAAAGTAAAGTATAACTGGGAAGAATATGGCTGCCCATTAAGACTTGACTTCACAGAAAAGTTTCATCCTGTGATCGAATTGTAAGTACATACTCATCAAAAAGTCAACTTATTTTAAAAGTTTCAAAATAAAAGTATTAATCCTTCATTTATTAAAGATAATAAAGATTTTAAAGGACTTAATATGTTGGTTTTCAGTACTAGTTATACAAAATTGGACAACCATGGTCCCCTCATGGGTATAATTTAGCTGCTGAGACATAGTGGCTAAGAGAGCTGAGAACCTTCTTAGGGATGCTGGCAGCATCTGAGCCCTTCCTTCATCCTCTCAAATCTCTCCCAACCTCCTACCAGGACCCCTGTCTATTTGGTAGGAGCTATATCTTCCCCAAGTGACATGACTTTTCTTTCTCTGTGCCAATAATAAGGGAAAACTTGTAAGGAAAAAAAAACCCTAGATTGCTAATAAGTACATTAAGAAGATTCCAAAAATATCATCCCTGACTTAACTTTTATAAATAATATTTCATAATAATATGAATAAAATTCTATTAGGAAGGCTTTTCTAAGAAATTTGTTTGCTTTCCTCTAAGACTTTTTAATTCTTAGATTATGATTATAAAAGTAACATAGCTTGTTACAAAATTTAAAATATGGAAAAACATAAGAGATAAATGACCCATATTTCTAAATATTTAGCTATTATAAAATATTTGTTTATATACATATGTAGACACTGGTGTGGTTATGCCATTACAATAAATTACTAGCAGTAAAATTCCCACGTCTAAAGCATCAAAATTTTAGTCAAGGTTTTCAGCTTCTGGGGACTTCTTAAGCTGAAGACAACGTCTTAGATCTCTCAGGGTGGATAGGTGTAGAAGTAATGAAGCAGGCACTCCAGTTTAGTTTTGCTACCAGAACTTTCTGTGTTGAGATCCAGAAGGCTTCTGCCAGCAGTTCTATCCCTACCCCTCACCCATGGCACTTCTCAGATTCTACCCTGTACTCTTTCCCTCTTAAATTACATTATTTTTTCATTTTCAGGTTAATGTGAGGGTAAAAACAACCAAGTCACAATATCTGATTTTGTTAGGTAGAGTCCCACTTGTAGGTATGTTCTGCACCCAAAATTTGTGCCATGCACCCCTACACTGTGTCCACTAGTGGGAGCACCCCAAACTCCCCTCTCCCCCTTCCTTCATTTCCCTTCCCCATGATTTAAATTGAAATGAGTTTTTCTCTTATGTGGGTGTGAATTAGATCATCTATTGGCTTCATATCACTATTGAGTACATTGTATATTTACTTTTTCATTCTTGTGATACTTTACTGAGAAGAATGTGTTTCAACTCCATCCAGGTTAATATAAAAGATGTGAAGTCACCATCTTTTTATGGCTGAATAGTATTCCATAGTGTACATATACCACATTCAATAAATAAATAGTGCTGGGAGAATTGGATAACCACATGTAAAAAATTAAAACCTGTGTCAGAGTTCTCTGTGCTATCAGTCTAATTTGCTGTTGTCTTTAATTTTGATCTTCTGATCATCTAATCATACTCCTGCTTTCATTGGGTACTCAAGGTACTGTTTCCCCCACTAAGCTGTGTGTGTGTGTGTGTTTATGTAATACTTAATCCCTGGAGGTAAAAAGTCTTAATCTTCTCTCCCAAAGGAGTGTACTCTTCAGTACACTTACTAAACATCTATTTTATACCAATGACTGTGCTAGGCACTAGGGATTCAAAAAATAAATAACAAATATTTCTACGCTTAAAAGTTGAACAGTTTAAAAAAAAAGTTGAACGGTTTGATGAATTAGAGAAACATATAAGCTGATAGGCTAAGAGGAATGATAGAAGGGAACATTGTGTGTTGTTGGTGTTGGAATTCAAAAGGGAAGAATCCAATTCCTCTATGAAGGACAAGAGGCTCTGGAAAATGTTTCAAAAAACTTACGTCTCAGTGAAGTCATTGAATTTTAAAAGATGATGAATATGAGAACAGACAATTAAGTTCACTAACTCATTCTAGAAAAAGTGTTACATACCTGATTGTTGAATATCACTATGGTCACCAAGTGGTGAAGGGGAGTACTTCAAATTTGACCATAGTGATATTTAGCAATCAGATATGTAGCACTTTTTCTAGGATGATGTAGTTACTGAACTTAATTGTCCTACCTCGTAGCTAGAAGCAGAAAAAGAAGAAATAGGGAAAATAATGGTGAATTCAACAGGGTAAGCCTTTCAAAGCAAAGCAAGAACCCAATGAAGGAAGTTTATAGTTCAAATGGTACGATATTGCTGGGACATAAAATGATACATGAAGTATTAGGGGGAAAGGCTGGGAAGCTAGCTAGGTGGGCAGACTATGGAAGGCTTTCTATCCATTCTTATGGTAGTGTGGCATGACCAAATATTTGCTTTAGCTAGCTCTCTCGGGGAGAAGTGCAGTGGATGAATTTCCAGGAAAAAGTCTAAGGAGGGAGACTAGCCAGTAAACTGTATCAGTAGTCCTGGGAAGAAAAAACCAAATGACTAAAACAGCAACAAGGCAAGGACATAAAAGAGAATCATTCATGAAAAAAATTAGCGACTTAATAGGCAGGGTTTGATGATTGACAGATGTGAGTGTTAAGGGAAGAGAATGAGGAGTATGAATGAGTGAAAGATGACATCAATCAGAAGAGATCTTCTATTGACTTTGACCACCACATCCGTCCATCTTCAAGCAGCTCTGTCTGCCTTCCTCTTACCATTTGTGAACCAGATTTCCACCACCATTCCTAAGAACATTGCTCCTGAAGGTCTCCCCCTCTCTCTTGCATCATTTCCCTCTCTACTGGATCATCATGAAAACATGTAGGTCTCTCTCTCTTTCTCTCTTACACACACACAGACACACAAACCCTTCTTTTGACCTCACTGTCCTCTCATCTATTATACTCACTGTCATCAACTCTTCTCCCATTCTCTCTCAAATTCCCCTCAGGTTGGCTAACCAATATGATCAATGACGTCTATTTTGCTAAACCAATGGGAAATTCTCATGTCCCACCTTCCTTGATCTCATTAACAAGTATTAACATAGTTACTCAATTTAACCATAGTGATTTGACCCCGATTCGCTTCTACTTAAAATACATTCATCTGGTTCCCATGAAGCAGAAGCTCCCACTTTTCCTGCTACCTCACTGGTAGCTCCCCCTTAATTTCTTAGTTCCTCCTTTTCTCCCTGACCTCTTAATGTTAGAATGTAGCAAGGCTTGGGGCTATCTTTTCTTTTCTCCATCTTACCTTTCTCTTTTAGTGTTGCCATCCAATCTCGTGGACCTGAATGTCTCAATATACTGATAAATTCCAACTATACCTCCAGCCTGAACATTCTCCACTTGTATTAGTCAAGTATGATTAGGCTGTGCTGCAGTAACAACAAAATCTCAATGCTTAACTCTTTTCACGTTATAGTCTGACATATATCTTAGCTATATCATCTGGACATGGCCTCCTCTAGTTTACCAACATGTCTGGGAGAAAACAGGAGGATTGCATTTTTTAAAAGGTCAGAATTAAATGTGTTTTACATCACTACCACCCATATCTCTTCACCTGTAACCTAATACCATGGCTCAAATCTAACTGAGGGGCAATTTAGAAAATGTAAACAGACACAGCTCCTGAACCCACACTCATAAATCCACTGAGATGTTGAACATATGTATCACTTTTCCATGGAGAACGTGAATAGAAATATCACACAACCCACCAAAACCAAACTCCTGATCTTCCCCCTCAAAACCTGCTCTACCAATAGCCTTCTCCATATTAAGAGATTGCAACTCTATCCTTTGGTTGGTCTGGCCAAACCTTTGGAATCATCCCTGACTCTCCTCTCTCATTTACTCTACATCCAATCCATCAATAAATCCCTTTGGTTCTGTCTTCAAAATACATAAGGAATCTTACTTTTTATCAGTACCTGCTATCACAGCGACCTAAGACATCATTATTAACCCAACTTGGCTTATTAAAATAGTCTTTTTTGCGGGTGTCCCTACTTCCACTTTTGCCTCTATATGGAAGCAATAGTAACTACTTAAAACAAAGTCAGAGTACTTTACTCTTTAGCTCAAAGTCCTTGTTGCTGAGTAAAAGCCAAGTCTCTACAATGACTTATAAGGTTCTTTTTGATTTTCTGCCTCTGTTACCTTTCCCCCATTAAACTTCACCTCACACACTCCAAATCACTGGTCTCCTTACTATTCCTCCAGTAAACCAAGCATACTCCCACCTCAAGGCCACTGTGCTTGCTGTTTCCTTGTCTGAAATGCTCTTTCCACAAAAGTTCACATTTGTTCCCTCACCTCCTTCAAGTCCTTGTTCAAATGTTGCCTTCTCAATGAGGCCTATGCTCACATCCTGTTACAACCTGCCTTGGTAGCACCTTCATGCCTCACCCGCCTTTTTTGTTCATAGTATTTTATATTACTACTATTATTTTTATTATTGCTCTACCTAGTTAATTATACTATTTACTTATTTAGTTTGTTTACTGTTTTTCCTCCTTTACTATAACATAAGCACCACAGAAAAGGGGATTTTATATGTTTAGTTCACTGTTATGTCCTCCAGCACTTATAATGTTGCCTAGAACATAGTAAGCAATCAATAAATACATGCTGAATGAACCCATGAATTTTAGGTTTATGGCTTCCCCCCACCCTGAACAAATGGTGATCATCAACTGTGATATAGAAAATAAAGGGTGAGGCTCGGCGCCTGTGACTCAACGGGCTAAGGTGCCAGCCACGTACACCTGAGCTGGCGCGTTCAAATCCAGCCTGGGCCCGCCAAACAACAATGACGGCTGCAACCAAAAAACGGCCGGGCGTTGTAGCAGGTGCCTATAGTCCCAGCTACTTGGGAGGCAGAGGCAAGAGACTCACTTGAGCCCAGGAATTGGAGGTTGCTGTGAGCTGTGATGCCACGGCACTCTACCCAGGGTGACAGCTTGAGGCTCTGTCTCAAA
>CAUYRH010149880.1:0-35067 GCA_963574655.1 Perodicticus potto | reverse complement strand
GCGCCTGTAGTCCCAGCTACTTGGGAGGCAGAGGCAGGAGACTCGCTTAAGCCCAGGAATTGGAGGTTGCTGTGAGCTGTGATGCCACAGCACTCTATCCAGGGTGACAGCTTGAGGCTCTGTCTCAAAAAAAAAAAAAAGGCACTATACTGGGGAAACAAACCAATAAGACTTAGTCATTGCACTTTGGAAGCCCCTTAATAATGGGAGATGGTGCAGACAAACAGTTCCATTGCCATGTGGTAAGTGGTATAGAAGAGAAGGTACAAAGTGCTTTATAAGCTCAGGGGAGACATGGATTAGTTTTGCTTAGAGGAATAAGGAAAAGCCATTGAAGAGGTGGTTTGCGGATTATGATCACAGGGTGATGAAGAGTTCATTGATGATAGGTGGAATTCTCCAAAGAACAATGGAGATGGATAGAATGTGGTAAGGTGGGCTTTGGGGAATGGTGAGCAGTTCAGCATGCCAAGATGCATGGGGCTGCAAAGGGTTGGGTGCAGCAGGGTATTGTATACTTGGAAAGAAATGGGTTCTTGAATGATATGAAAATGATTTTGGGTCTTCTCTTGTAGGCAGATAAAAACTACTAAAGAATTTTAGGGAAGCACACTGATACGATTAGATGTGAAGTTATTGTAACTAGTAATGGGGTAGAGGGTAGAATAGAAGTGGAGAGACTGAAAGCATGGACGTCTTTTAGGGGATTATGCTAAAATACAGGCAAGAGATAAGGCCTGACATGGGGCAGAACTTTTAAAAAAAGGAGGGGAGATAGTCAGAGACCTCTTCTTTGAGGAAGGATTGATAGGACTTACTGGGTGTTAGGGCATGAGGTCAAGGATTACTTGATGACACAAAGGTTTTAAAAATAAAATATAAAAACAAGATTCGTTTGGTAAATATAGCAGTATTACCATTGCCCTTCAGGTGTTAGCTGTTCAGATGAAGAGGAAAAACCTAGGAAACGAAGGCGAACAAACTCTTCTAGCTCCTCTCCCGTTGTCCTAAAGGAAGTTCCAAAGGCTGTTGTTCCAGTCTCAAAGACGATCACGGTGCCTGTGAGTGGTAGTCCCAAGATGAGCAACATCATGCAGAGCATTGCCAACTCCTTACCACCCCACATGTCTCCTGTGAAAATAACCTTCACTAAACCATCAACACAGACAACAAACACAACAACACAGAAGGTATGTGTTGGAGGGAGTCTCTTCCTCCCAATTGTTTTTTTCACACAATATGATTCAGATTTAATAAACATGCACTGAGTGCTTACTATGTGCTTGGCATTATGCTGGGAATGTTTTACATCTCTTGTTTTTATTCTGCATATAAAGCTTTGGGATAGGTATTATTATTGTGCTTTTTGTAGATGAGGCTTAGTGATGCTAAATGACTTGCTTAGATGACATAGCTGTCAGATCTCTTAATAACTTGTAAGAATTGTGCTCTATTTTATAATTGTAATGCTATCTGGAAAAAAATATTAACCTATATTTGTAAGAACTGAGTTTTTGCTTTGCCAAAATAATAAAGTTGTCAGTTAGGTGTTTCGTAGATGAAAGGAAGACTATAAGTAAATAATTGTTGTCATCGTTTTAAAATTCTTTGTATGCTTAATTCATTCCTACATTGTTCTCTAAGTATGGCCAATTCATCAGTATTTTGTCTCTAAGTATGGACAACTCATCAGTATTTTCTCAATTTCATGTTATTAGAACCCTCTGTCTTCCCACACTAGGCTTATTGCATACTTAACCTGTCTAGGATCTCCTTTACCATTATTCTGATCTTCCTCTTTGTTAGTTTATTTACTCATTTGTTAGAGTATATTCTCCAGTAGCTTCCTGGTGTATGATCAGATGGAAAGTAAATTTCTAGAGATCTGGCCTAGTGGCTGCAAATTTCTTTATTCTACACTCCCACTTTCTTGGTAGTTTCAGGAAAGTATTCTGGGTTGGAAATCATTTTCTTTTTTTTTTGTTTGTTTTGTTTTGGGACAAAGTCTCACTGTGTTGCCCTTGGTAGAATGCTGTGGCATCACAGCTAACAGCAACCGCAAACTCTTTGGCATCACAGCTAACAGCAACCGCAAACTCTTGGGCTTAAACAATTCTCTTGCCTCAGCCTCCCAAGTAGCTGGGACTACAGGCACTCACCACAATGCCCAGCTATTTTTTTTTTTTTTTTGAGACAGAGTCTCAAGCTGTTGCCCTGGGTAGAGTGCTATGGCATCCTATCTCATAGCAACCTCAAACTCTTGAACTTAAGTGATTCTCTTGCCTCAGGCTCCAAAGTAGCTGGGACTAAAGGTGCCTGCCGCAACCCCTGTCTATTTTTGGTTGTAGTTGTCATTGTTGGCTGGCAGGCCCAGACTAGATTTGAACCTGCCACCTCCGGTGTATGTGGCTGGCGCCGGAGCTGCTGAGCTACAGGTGCCGAGCCCCAGCTATTTGTTTTGTTGCAGTTGTCATTGTTGTTAAGCTGGCCTGGGAGAGTTCAAACCCGCTAGCCTTCGTGTTTGTGGCCAGTGCCCTAACCACTTAGCTCTGGGCGCCACACCGGGAAATCATTTTCTCTGTGAATTTTGAAGGTCTGATCTGTTGGCTTCTGACTTCCAGTATTGCTTTAGGGAAGCCCAATGCCATTCTAGTTTCAGATCTTATTTTTCTCTTTGAAAATGTTTAGTAATTTTCAGAGTTCTGAAATTTCAAGGTAATGTTCTTTGGTGTGGGTCTTTTTTACCCATTAATTTGTGTTCTCAGTGGGCCCTTTTATTCTGGACACTTACGTTATTCAATTCTATGAAATTTTGGGGATTTTTTTTTTTATATTTCTCTGTTTTCTCTTTTTGGATCACCTATTATTTACCTCTTGAATTGCCTGAATTGATCTTTTAATTTTCTTCTCTCATTCTCATTTCCTTTTTCTTTTTTTCCTTTGTTTTTTTCCCTACACTAGTATAATGATTAAAAGCTGGGATGTCAGAACACACTTCCTGGATTCAAATTCTGGCTTTTACCACTTACTAGCTACGTGGCTGTGAAAACGAAACTCTATGCCTAAGTTTTCTCATCTATAAAACAGGGAAAACAATATTATTTTACGGGTTTTGGGTATCATTTATTTGATGAAATAATATATGAAAAACTTAAAATAGAGCCTGGCACATAGTAAATGCTCTGTAAATATATTTTTCATCATTTAACTTCATTTTTCAGTACTTCTATGGAATTTATTTTTGCTCTCATTCTTTAAATTTCTAGTAACTCTTGTTCTTTTTTTTTTTTGCAGTTTCTGGCCAGGGCTGGGTTTGAACCCACCACCGCCGGCATATGGGGCCAGCGCCCTACTACTTTGAGCCACAGGCACTGCCCGTAACTCTTGTTCTTTAAAAGCTCTTTTTTAAAAATAGCTTCCTGCCCTTTCATATAATCATTGTATTCTCTTACCTCACGATAATCATGATTTTTTTTTTTTTTTGAGACAGAGTCTCACTCTGTCACCCTGGGTAGAGTGCCATGGTGTCATATCTCATGGTAACCTCAAACACCATGGTTTGAGCAGTCCTCTTGCCTCAGCCTCCCTAGCAGCTGGGTCTGCAGGCGCCTGCCACATCACCCAACTAGTTTTTTATTTTTTTCTTTCTATTTTTAGTAGAGACGGGGTCTCCCTCTTGGCTCAGGCTGTTCTAAAACTCCTAAACTCAAGCAATCTACCTGCCTTGGCCTCCCAGAGTGCTAGAATTATAGTCGTGAGCCACCACACCGTCCATGATAAATTTTTTTTATATTTTGTTTCATTTTCTTTAGCTTGCATATAAGTTCCTTTTTTTCTATTTGTTTTGATTTTTTTATTTCACTTGCCTTAAGTGTCTGGCTTTCTGCTTATATATGAAAGTAGGCACTAAAAAGATGATAGAAAGCTCTCTATGTATGGTTGGGACATATGAATAGTGATTTTTCATTGTAGATTGACCTGGCTGGGCTGTTTTGTTGAGGAACACTCACTACCCCTTCACCTCTACCAGTTGTTACTCTCTTTAGGGCTTTTTCTTGGACTGGTAAGATTGCGCAGAGAAGAATATTCCATTCTCCTACATTGAGGTGTATAAGCTAGGCTCCAGTGTTTGGGAAGTAAGTGGAGGGAAAGGGCTAGGTAGGTTCACCATTCATTGTGGAGACTTTACTTAATCCATATGTTTTCAGTACAGTATCTGCACCCCCTCAGCTATGCCAGGTATCATCAGATATCCGTGGATTCAGTTATCTTCAGGAGAATAAATTCATAGCCTTCCTTTCGAGTGAGGGAGAATAGTTAGCTAAGAATCTAGATGCTTCTTAAACAGATTTGCAGCTAATTTTTCTCTCTTTAGTTCAGCTTTTAACCCCTACTTCAGAAATTTTTGGTGCTTTCAATTCTTGAGTCTTTCTGGGGTTCACTAATACTAGTTGTCTTATTTGATAGCTATCCGTTTGCTAACTTAGGTTTCCACTTTCTTGGATGTGCTCGATCCGTTGCTATGTGTTTTCCAGTTTCCAAAACTTTATAGCTGTTGTCTCCTTGTCTCTTTTTTGTTTTGACCTTCTAGGTTTAAGTGCCCTTTCTCCTAGGGAAAAAAAAAACCAAAAAAGCCAAATACCTTCATATTGTTTTGCCTTTATTGTTTCCCCTAAATTAGGAGAAAAAGTGGAGAACACAAATTCTGTGTTCAGTTCATAGTCTTTCCATCTTTGAATTTTTAGTCCTGTGATAACTTTGATTTAAAGACCCTCTGAGTTTCCTGGGATGATATCATTCCATCATATATTAAAAATTGTTATTATTCTCTTAATAACTAGTAGTGATAGTGAGCTATTCTGTAGGATGTTATTTTCAGTCTGAGGATGAGGGATTATGGTGTAGTATTAAAATCAAACTAGCGTTTTTATAGTCAAAGAGTCCTGGGTTGGAACCCCAGTTCTTATAGTATGACCTAAGATAAATTAGTCTTTCTAAATCTATTTAATAATTGGGAGATTAGAACAATGCCAGTCTTATTAGGATAAAGTGAGATTGCCTGTTCAACATAAGGTGCAACATAAGGTATGTGCTTAGTAAAAAGTTAGCATTCTTCCCTTGTAGATACTTTATGGAAAGTAACATTTTGTTTATACTATTGATAATGAGTTGTGCTAAGTAAGTGAATTAATTCATCAGTTCACTGAAATTTACCCTTACTATATAGAAATTAACCATTTTGATGACTTTTTAAAATGTTATACTAAACATTTTTATATTTTTATTTGACGATTTCAAGATAATCTTCCTGAATGTCACTTTTTATATGCTATTTTAATGCTGTATATGCTTTTGGGGCTGGCTGTCTATTAAGTGGCATCAGCCTGCTATGCTCTGAATTTTTAAGTCTACTTATTATAATGGGTTTTTTTGTTTGTTTGTTTTGTTTTTTTTGTAGAGACAGTCTCATTTTATGGCCCTCTGTAGAGTGCCGTGGTGTCACACAGCTCACATCTTAATTCCTGGGCTTAAGCGATTCTCTTGCCTCAGCCTCCCCAGTAGCTAGGACTACAGGCGCCTGCCACAACACCCGGCTATTTTCTTGTTGCAGTTTGGCCGGGGCTGGGTTTGAACCCGCCACCCTTGGTATATGGGGCCAGCGCCTTACTGACTGAGCCACAGGCGCCGCCCCTAATATAACGTTTTTACTGCCTTCATCACTGGATCTTATTTTCTCAGTAATTCTTCTTCCTCTCTTCTCATCTACTTTAATTTGGTATTTGAGAAATAGTAAAGCAAAGCTGTTACCTAAAAGAGCGCCTACTTCTCATCCATATCCTTTTATTCCCTTACTCTTTTTTATTTTATTCATTATACTTTTAACTAGTTGATGTTACTATTGCAAAGTTGTTTATCTTATATTTCTTTCATAGACTATACACTATGGAGAGTAGAGACTCTGTCTTCTTTATTAATGTATTCCCTAGTGTTTAGAACAGTGCCTGGCATGTAGTACACATAATTGCTAATTAATATTTGTTGAATGAATAAATAAATACCCTAGATCTGGTGGCAACACTGGCTATGCTACCTCTATTGAGCCTCAGTTTGCTTGTTAAATAAAGATGATAATAGTACTGTAAAATTTAGCATTACTAGGAAAATTAGTTGAGGTGATTCATATAAAATATTTACAATAATACATATAACGAGGGGTCAGTTAATGTTACAAACTTTCCAATCTTTGGTAGAAATACATAAAGATAATTATAATAGATAAGAGTTCACCTATAAGTGAAGTCTGAACTTTTTTTTTTTTAACAATTCATTGACTTTATCATATCTTTTGTTTTATTTTGTTTCCTCTGACTTTTTAGTTGAGAATGGATAGTTAAGGTTTTCAGACTTCCAGTGTTTAGAAGAGGGCATATTTACCTCCACAGTTGTAGATGAGCCATACTATGAGATTTTAGGCTCACAACCTTACATGTGTCTTCTTATGTCTGAAAGTGTAAACATTTAAAATAAACTAAAGATAAGACTCATTCATTTGCCAACTATTTATTGAGCATCTGCTATAATCTAGATGTAAAATTGTACTTTTTTACTTCATGTATACTGAAATGCCATCAGTTTTATTATTTTGTGAACAAACTGAGTAGGTAGGACTAATAGATACTCTTGGGATTTTTTTGTTATTGTTGTTTGTTTTCCTTTTACTGGGTAATTGAATTTTTCTGAAATCTATCCAAGGCTTTTGCCATTATTATATGCACCTTGGGTTTTTCACAAATCCTGTGTAAGGAAGGCAACTTAGGAATTATTTTAGGTGAAGTGACTTTTAAATATAATTATTTATGAATTTGTGGGTTTATTCAAATTCAAATAGGTCATACGTTTTCAGGGTAGACCAGTTTCCACCAATGTTAATGTAGTGCCTTCATTTTAAATATAACTTAAATGCAGCACTTATATAAACAAAGCAGCAGAATATAGCTTTATGCTTTCATGTGCTTGATTGATATTTTTCATTTTGTCCTTAGGGTGCAAGTCCCAGCACTCTTAAGGAGTTTTTGTGAGTGCTAGAAGGTCAGTAATTTGAATTATGGCCTGAATAAACACTGTTTGGTTCACTTGGTTTCAAAACCCCTATATTTACCCTATTGTACTAAGTTACTTTAAAGTGCAAGTAGGTTTTCTCTGGGGTGGAGCTCTAATTTTGGATAATCCCTTTTCGGATCAGAAATCATCTTACAGACTGAAATCTCAAAATATGTTTTATTATTTGTATCTGTAACCTAAAACCTACTTTTAAACCTACTTTTAAAGATGCTGGATTTATTTTGCTGTCTCAATGTTAGAAGCCTACCTGCATACTCTAGTTCTGAAATTACAAATACTGTATTTGACACAAGAGTAAACAATTCCCCTTCCCCTGCCCATGACAGACATTGCTAATTAACTGTGGCATACTTTCCTTCCAAGCCTTGGCAAATCCTTATCTGTGCCTCACAGTCCTTATAAGCATTGTGCTCCAGGAAGCTACTACTGTTAGTTCAGAACTGGCAAACATGAGACCTAATTGTCTTTTACTACTACAAATGTTTGGCTGTGGTAGTAGCTATGAGTTCTTCTCTGCGAGGTAACAGAATTTGAGGAAATGTTAAAGGAAAATTCTCATTGAAACAAAAATAAAGTACATTGAAATACATTTCCCAATTGATTTGTTGTGTAATGTCTTTACTGATATCTTTTTAATATTTACTAAATAATAATAAGCTACTAAATAAGTACCATTTGTTGACTACCAAATATTGACCACCTGCTATGTGCCTAGCACTATGTCAGATGCTTAACGTCATTATCTCATGTAATCCTTGTAATGATTTTGCAAGGTAGGTATTATTATCCCCATTTTATAGATAAAAATTGGAGCCCAGAGATTTTAACATGTCTAGGGGCCTGCCATTTATAAATGGCAGAGGCAAGATTTAAGTGCAGGTTTATTTGACTTAAGCTTGTGGTCGTTTAACCATATGCGTTTGCTTCTCAGTTTGTATGATGGTTGTTGTTTTTCTGATAATTCTATGTAGGTATTTACTGATCAAGTCTACATGTAAGTATGCTGGTCAACTCTACATAGGTGTTTACTGGTCAAGACTTAACTATCTTTCTTGACTCCTCAAGTAATTAACAAACTCCTTAAAGTAATAACAAGTACTTATGTCTTGTAATTCTCTAGGCTCTGGAGATAAATAATAACAATATTAAAGTCAAAGTTTCTTTGAGATGTAGGTGTACAGACATATTCAGTAAATATTGACTAATTAATGTCAGTCCATCTTTACTTTAGAACTGACACAAAAATTAAAACGAATTTTTCCCTTAAATTCTTTAGGTTTGCAAAACAGTTTTCTGTGCAAGGTAGGTACAGATAATTTCGGTGAAAGGATAATGTGCTTTGTTTTGGGTTTCACTATGCTACCATTATCTCACCCCAGAATACAGCTGTGTTACTATAGATTTTATAAATGATTTTTGTTTTCTCAACTGTAAAATGGGGATAATAATAGTATCTGTGTCACAGGGTTTTTGGGATATTTAAATAAGCTAATATAGATTAGCTATAGGGGCTATTCTTGGTTCTGTACTTTTCCTTAACCTGCCATTTCCTTCCATTCATCGACAAATCCTATTCTCTACCTTTGAAAAATAATCTAAATCTGCTCACTTCTCTTTTTTCCCCTGCCAGCACCACATCCAGACAGCCTCTACTATTTATTGCTTAGCCTACTGCAATAGCTTCTTAACAGGTCTCAGTACTTCCGCTCTTGGACTCTCACCACATAGCAAGTATAGTCATCTTTTAAAATACAAATCAAATTTTGTTTTTTTCCCTACTTAAAATGCTCCCTTGGCTTCCTATTAAACATAGTATAAAATATAAATTCTTTACTCTATTTAATCTGGCTTTTGCTTACCTTTTCCAACATCTTCTTATCCCATATGCTTTTGCTTCACTAGCTTTCTTTCTGTTTTTAATTACATCAAGTTAATTCTAACATTAGCTCTTTTATTCTGTACTGTTCTCTCTGTTTGAAATGCTTTGTTCCTAAATCATTTATAGCTATGCTAGCTAAACTTTGGTATCTCTTTACTGATATTTTTTCTTTTTTTTTTTTTTTCTTTACTGATACTTTTTTCTTCCATTCTTTCTATCAACCTATGAACATATCCTGTTGGTTTTAACCTTAAAATAGTGTAGAACCCCCGTTGTTGACCACCTTTCTACATTGACTGCCTCCTTAAGTTGACCTAATTTTCATAGACCAGACATGTACCACATTGATCAGTACTGTAGGCCTAGTTCCTTATGTTGACCACCTCTGTATGTTGACCAGTTTATTACAGGCCCTTGAGTGTCAACTTACAGAGGTTCTACTATCTTCAGAATCTGTTCACTTTACATTACTGTCACCATAAACACTCTAGTCACCATGATGTCTGGTTTGCTGTAGGAGCTTTCCTAATTTCACTGCCCTGTTATACTTTTCATTAATATGTAGCAGATAGAGTAATGATTACTTTAAAAAAGACATTTTTTAGAACAGTTTTAGATTTAAAGAAAAATTGAGAAGATGATGCAGAGTTCCTGTATACCCAGTACCCAGCTTCCTCTATTTTTAACATACTATATATAATACCTTTGTTATAATTAATAAACAAGATTAATTTCTTTGGTTTTTACCTACTGTCTTTTTTTGTTCCAGGATACCACATTATATTCCCTTGTCATGTCTCCTTAGGCTCCTCTTGATTGTGAAAGTTTCTCATACTGTCCATGTCTTTGATAACTTTTGACAGTTTTGAGGAGTAATGGTCAAATATTTTGTAAATGCTTCTCTGTTAGAATTTAATGTTTTTCTCATGATTAGACTAGGATTATGGGGGGTTTTTGAGGAAGATGGGAGAAAGTGCCGGTTTTATCATACCCTATCAAGGGTATATACCATCAATATGATCTTACTTCATCTAGTCCTCCATTATTTCCCTGCCTTATAAATTATCCTCCCATTATTCTCTGCCATGTAAATTCCTATCCCATTTATCAGGAAGAAACTTTGAAGTTTCTTGAATATATCGAGGTTGCTTCTGCTATAAGGCCTGCTCCCTGTGTTGTTGGATGCTCTTCTATGTAGCAATATGGTTCATATCCCTATTTCTTCTGGTTTCTGCTCAAATGTCACCTTAGAGAGGTCTTTATCAAATATGTTTTTAAAAAATCATATAGCATGCCCATCATTCTTTATTCCCTTATTGTACTTTATTGTTGCTTCCTTTTGTCTCCATATAACATATTTTCTTTTCTGTTTACTATTTATCTCTCCCTACTAGAATGTAAACTTTCTTAAAGTGTGAACTTTGTTTTGTTCACTCTTCTGTTCCCCAGCATTTAGAACCATGCCTGGCACATAGTAGGTGCTCAATAAATATGCATAAATGAACAAATATCTAAATTACTTTCTAGAAAGATTGTGCCAATTTATATTCCCTAACCAGTATATTTACTTCGTTATATCTTGCACAGTACAGAATGTTATCTTCTAGAATATTAGGTAAAAATTATTGCTATTAAATACATTTTGATGATTATTAGTACAGGAGAGCTTTCGTATATTTCTCTCTGTTGAATTGTTTCTTCATGTTTCATAAGCTATTTTTATGTTGTATGTGACTATGAGTCTAGTTACATTAGTAGTACAGTGGGTATGTGAAAATAACTTATTTTCTTTTCCTTAGGTTATTATAGTGACCACATCACCAAGTTCAACCTTCGTGCCCAACATTCTCTCCAAATCCCATAACTATGCAGCAGTCACTAAGCTTGTACCAACGTCAGTCATTGCTTCCACAACACAGAAGCCGCCAGTTGTTATAACTGCTTCACAGTCCTCTCTGGTCAGTAGTAGCAACAGTGGCAGCAGCAGTTCTACACCCTCACCTATTCCTAATACAGTTGCAGTAACAGCCGTGGTGTCCTCTACCCCATCTGTGGTCATGTCAACAGTAGCGCAAGGTGAGTTAATTTAATTCCGTTGGTGGTGGTGTGTGGGAGTTTTGAAGAAATCTCTTTGGGTATATTTTTCTGCTTTGGGTATGAAGATCCTTACTGTTAGGTCAGAGATTACTACTCCTGCCTCTGTCCTTCCTCCCCCAGTCTAAAAATGGCCAGAGTGGGTTACTCAGTTTTCTTATGTTAATATGCTTACCTCAAGTTTTTTTTTTCAAATGAAAAATACCTAGGCAATTAAAATTCATAAAATATAGGCTAAATTTTGTCAAATTTTAAATGAGAAATTTAAAATTATATTACTAAAAGTTCTTCAGAGGAAATCAAGTACATAACCTTTTCAAAGTAAGTGATAAGAAGTATGGGGAAGAAGATGGTTTCAAGGACATGCTATTTGCCTTTTTTTCCTTCTCCTAAATTTTTCTGTATTGGTAGGTAATAGAAGTATTGGGTAGAGGAATTGAGAGTTGAACTCAAGTATAATTGCTACTTAATAGCAGAGGAAAATGTGGAAACTTTTCCTTCCACAAAGGAAATGTGGAAACTTCAGTTCCATTTTAGCTTAAATCAATTCTTTATAGCTTTGTGTTTCTCCCATATGAAAGACATACTATCAGAAATTTTCTGGCCAGGCCTGGTGCCTCACACCTGTAATCCTAGCACTTAGGAGACCAAGGAGGGTGCGTTGCCTGAGGTGCAAGACCCTGTCTCTAAAAATAGCCGGGCGTTGTGGTGAGCACTTGTAGGCCCAGCTACTTGAGAGGCTGAGGCAAGAGGATCACTTGAACCCAAGAGTTTGAGGTTGCTGTGAGCTAAGACGCCACAGCATTCTACCAAGGGCGACCAAATGAGATTCTGTCTCAAAAAAAGAAAGAAAAGAAAAGAAATTTTCTTTTTACAGTGTTGATAAATCTTAAGACAGGGATCAAAGGAAAACATTTATTAAACAGAATTCATACTCATGTTTCTAGTCTGTCACAGGGAGCACAGAAAATATAGAAGGGTACTTTATATTAGTTTTCATTGAATTTTACTTGAATAATACACATGTTTAGCTTCAGACAGACTGGGGCTTAGAAATATTCTAGTCTTTGAACTAGTAATGGATGCAAACACTCAAATAGGAAAACACAGTGCCTTGATTGCTTCAGTAATGTATAATTTGTTCTGTATAACTGTTAGCAAGGAAGAGGTTACACAGATATGGATACAGTTAATATTCTTTTACTCTACAGCAGTTATGGAAGGATATGGGAACACCTGTCATTAATTTTGGCTCTCATACCCATTTGCTGGTCTCAGTCAATGACAGGAAATAGCAGGCCTTAAATTTTCATTTACATATTAAAAAAAACCCAACATTTCTTTTTATTATTATTATTATTAAATCATAGCTGTGTACATTAGTGCAACCAAGGTGAACAATGTGCTAGTTTCATATACAATCTGAACTATTTTCATCAAACTGATTAACATAGCCTTCATGGCATTTTCTTAGTTATTGTATGAAGACATTTGTATTCTGCATTTAGTAAGTTTCTCCTGTACCCTTCCAACATTTCTATTTGTACAACAGTAAACTATAATATTGTCTTGTTAAATACAGAAATAGTTTTTTCTTTTCTTTTTTTTTTTTTGAGATAGAGTCTTGCTCTATTGCCTAGGCTAGAGTGCAGTGGCATCAGTCTAGCTAACAACAACCTCAAACTCCTGGGCTCAAGAAATCCTCCCAGTTTGGCCTCCCAGAGCACTAGGATTACAGGCGTGAGCCATGGTGCCTGGCCTAGGAATAAATTTTTGTTTTTTTTGAGACAGAGCCTCAAGCTGTCACCCTGGGTAGAGTGCCATGGCATCACAGCTTGCAGCAACCTCCAACTCCTGGGCTCACGCGATTCTCCTGCCTCCACCTCCCAAGTAGCTGGGACTACAGGTGCCCGCCATAACGCCCAGCTATTTTTTGTTGCAGCCATCAGTTGTTTGGTGGGCCCAGGCTGGATTCGAACCTGCCAGCTCTGGTGTATGTGACTGGCTCCTTAGCCACTTGAACCACAGGCACCGAGCCAAATTTTTTTTTTTTTTAAAGACAGTTTCACTTTTTCACCCCAGGTAGAGTGCTCTGGTTTCATAGCTCATAGCAGTCCGAAACTCTTGGGCTCAAGTGATCCTCTTGCCTCAGCCTCCCAAGTAGCTGGGACTACAGGACTACCACAAATGCCTACCTAGATTTTTTTAGAGACGGGGACTCACTCTTACTCAGGCTGCTCTTGAACTCCTGAGCTCAAGCAATCCACCTGCCTCAGCCTCCTAGAGTGCTAGGATTACAGGTATGAGTCACCGTACGTGACTTAGACATAATTTTTATAGAGCCTATTTGAAATGCTGTTTGCAAACATGTTCCAAATTCACTGTTTCACAATTTGAAAGTGAGAGAAGGAAAGGCCACCTACTCTTCACCTGACTGATTCCTCTATCAAAACTAATATAAGTTATCACCTATTGATAACTTTTTCCCCTTCCAGTGTTCACCATTTTACTAAAGTTTTACTGTATTACAAAGATTACTTTTCTTTTGAGGAAGATGTTATTATTTGAGATGAGAGGTATTTCTCTTAGTCACTAATAAAATATTTTCAGGCAAATGAATATTCCATGCTTCTATTTTACATTCTTAATTTTCTCTAGGTGTTCTCTGAACTCTTGGGAACTTACGACTTTCCTCATTTTCTGTTTTACTTCTCAACACTTTATGTATCTCTTTGAGCCTTAAGTATTTTTAGGGGAGCTGGATATAACATCTCAGAGATTTGTGTTAAAGTTTCTTGGAAGTTAATAGAGAATGAGGGAAATAAAAATAACTGTTCTGTAGATACTCAAGGAAATTATGTAATTATTTTGTTTCTATTTGAGATATTTAATTTAGATATTATTAGTGCTAAGAAATTAAAGCATTTTATTTTTAAAAATGTAAATATTAGTGGAAATGGCAATACACAGATTGCATTTGTGATTCTAACTGCAAGTCTTCTTTAGCAGCTCCTATTGGGTACCTGGGAGACAAGGAAACAGTTTTTATTATCAATTAGAGACAAGACTGTTTTGGGACCGATATATCTTTAGTTATTTTAATAGGGGCAGCTGGTGGTAGAGGAGAAAGGGTTTGAGTAGCAGTAACTTGGTGACTGTTTGTTTATAAGGATAGAAATCCATATACTGCATTAATTGATAGGGTTATGTCTCTTTTAACCTACAGGTCTCTTTTTCTTTGCAATTTATTTATCAAAGAAATAAGTCATTTTTCCTGAGAGTTTTCCATAATTTTCAAGGAAGTCCAACCTGTGGCCCGTGGGCCACATGCATCTGATTATTTGAGGATTGTTTTGCTTATCTGTGGTGTCGGATATTTTGAAAAGTATGCAAAGACCTTTCTTTTGCTTATCAGCTTTTGTTAGTGTTCGTGTATTTAATGTGTGGCCCATGACAACTCTTATTTGCGTAGCAGAAAAGAAAAAAGGTTGGAGATCCCTGACTAGGTTTTCCCGATTTCATTCATCTCTGTGGTGTGGTTTAAGCCCTCCTAGCCCATGTGTTTGCATAAAACTGGTGGTTACACCTAAAAACTTGATCAGACTCAAGTCTGCTTTTGGAGAAAGGAGTAATTAACATTTTTATAAGTAGTATAGTGTATTTCTCTTGCATCATCTTGAGAGGTAAATAATGTCTGTTTTTTCTCTTTAGTGGTGTTAACATTGGCCAGTGGATACTAGTGTTATAAGCAGTTTTTTGTTTTTTGGGGTTTTTTGAGACAGAGTCACCCTGCGTAGAGTGCTGTAGCATCACAGCTCACAGTAACTTGGGCTTAAGCGATTCTCCTGCCTCAGCCTCTCAAGTAGCTGGGACTACAGGTGCCCACCACAACGCCTGGCTGTTTTTTGGCTGTAGTTGTCTTTGCTGTTTGGCAGGCCCTGGCTGGGTTTGAACCCGCCACCTCTGGTGTATGTGGCTGGTGCCCTAGCCCTTAGAGCTACAGGCGCCGAGCTATTACAAGAGGTTTTAAAAACTATTGATACTCGAGCGGCACCTGTGGCTCAAAGGAGTAGGGTGCCAGCCCCATATACCAGAGGTGGCGGGTTCAAATCCGGCCCCAACAAACTGCAAAACTTGAATTTTATCTTTCTTTTCATCATTTATTAACTGGAATTCTTCTCTCTCCTTCTCTCCTCTTTTCTCCTTTCCTCTCCTCCTCCCCCTCTCCCTCCCCACCCCTCAAGATGGAAGTCTTGCTTTAAAGTTGGGACTATAGGCATGTGCCATCATGCCCAGCTAATTTAAAAAAAAATTTTTTTAGAGACAGGGTCTTGTTGTTACCCATGTTGGTCTTAACTCCTGGCCTTAAATGATCCTTCTACTTTAGTCTCCTAAGTAATTGAGATTATAGGTGTGAGATACTATACTTGGCCCCAGGCTTCTAAATTCTTTTGACATGACATCAGTCTTTGATAGCATCCTTATTTTGTGATATGATGAGATGTTCCATGTTCATCTTGTATATTTTTTGGCCCAGATTTGGAATTGGGCATTTCTTCAGGGAACCCTGATTTCTTAGTGAAAAATGGTGTTTAGGTGCCACAATCTGGATCCTGTGAGGGTATTCCTACTGCATTGATTATTCATTCTTTCTACATTTTATTGGTGGACAGAGCTAGACTTCTTTTTTTTTCTTTCTTTTACAGTGGAAATATATCATCAATTCATACTGATAACAATTCTGATTTAGAATTATAGATTTTCACTTTTTCTGTTCATTTATTTATGTCTTTTCCTCCTCTTATACTGAAAATTGTGACTTCTAATGATCAATAAAATGATATAGTTGATTTATCTTATAATAATTTCAAGTGCATTACATCTTTATTTCAGATCATCATGCATTAGATTCTCATTTACAGTAGGGTTCATGCTCCTATGAGAAACTAATGCTGCCACTTACAAGAGGAGGCAGATCTCAGGCGGTGATGTGAGCAAAGGGGAGAAGATACAAATATGGATGAAGCTTTGCTTGCTGGCCTGCTACTCACCTTCTATTGTGTGGCCTGGTACCTAATAGGCTATGGAAGGTATAATGGTGTGGGTCCACAGCCCAGGAGTTGGGGAACTTCAGGACTAGAAGCCATGAATAGCCTTTCTTTATTATCTTTCACTTCCATCTTCTTGTTCTCCATTAACTAAGAAATGGGCTGTTGTTTATTACTTACACTGATGCCACTTTTTATTTTTCCTATTTCTTAGATTAATCCTGTTGCCACTGTTTTTTTGATGAGAGAAATTTTTTCATTTTATTCTTTTCCTTATGGTACTTTGTGGACTTCTTTACCCAATACTTGGACAGTCTTCTTTTGACCTTTTCTTTTCCCTCCTTGATCCTACTTCAACCTAAATAACATGTGGCTTTCATTTATATTGTATCCACTAATACTCCTACTCCCTTTACTTCAATTTATTTCCTTTAAGCTGGCCTTGAATTTAGGTTTTTTCTAGTCTTGTTTCTTGAAATCCTGTCCTCATGAAATCCCTGAACCCTGCCATTCAAGTATGGTGCCCATTAACATCTAAAAGCATTTAAAAGTTTTTTAAAACTTAAAAGTATTAGTTGATTAAACAATACTTAAAAGAACAATAGAGAACAAATGCCAATTGGTAGTCCACCACTCTACCACATAACACTTTCCATTTTATATATTATTGCCTTTTTACCCATGTGAATATTTTTTTTTTTACATAAGAGGGTGCCAAAAAAATGTATACACATTTTAAGAAAGGAAAAAAACGTATTAAATTTGTAATACCCAAGTCACATTTGACTTCTGCAGTCACAAGAGGTACTCAACATGACTTATATTTATCTTTTTTTTTTTTACCAGTGCTACAATTTTAATACAGTTTTTTCCTTTCTTAAAATGTGATACATTTTTTTTATCCTCTGTATTTGGAATAAAAAGTTTATATTCTGTTTGGTAGCCTGCTTTCTTGATAAAACATTGCTTCATTAACAGTCTTCTATTTTTCTGTAATTAATTATTTTCAGTACTATTTAATAATACTTTTAGTTCTGTTGCATAATTAAATTATTTCCTTATTGTTGGCTATTTAATGTTTTTCCAGGTTTTGAAATTTTAGATTTAATTGTAGTGAATATATTTGTAAATTTAATTGAGCCTTTTATTTTCTTAGAACCAGCACTCAGGTTCTTTACCAAGTGAAACAATTGGAATTTTTTTTGCAGAGTTTGCTAAGTGCCATATTTTATCTCCCTGAATTATACTATATTGGACTATTCCACTAGTGTCTGGCCACTATTAAGTCCTTACTCTTTTTGATTAAAAAAAAATGGGATAGGGAGAAAAAATTCTAGGATTTAAAAAAAATAATTGAATAGCATATTACTTACCCGGTATTCTTTGAGCATTCCTAACCTGGGAATCAGAAATGTTCCATGATCTGAAACTTTTTGAGCTCCATCTGATGATACAAGTGGAAAATTTTACACTTGACCTCATGTGATGAATAACAGGCAAAACACAGACACAAAGCACACAGTTTATTCAGTGTGCCTGAGGGAAATAAAAGACCCTTCCAGGGAAGGAGGCGGAGGAAGATGGCCGAATAGAAGTCTCTTATCATCCCTCTCTCTCCACACAAACACCTAATTCAACACCTATCCATCCAAAGCGAGCCCCTTCAGAAGAACCAAAAATCAGGTGAGCAACCATACTAACTAGTTTTAACATTATATCAAGGAAAGAGGCACTGAAGAGGGCAGAAAAGATAGTCTTGCATTGCCTGTGCCACCCCTCTCCCATCCTTCAGAAGCACCAGCACACTGAGTTGGAGAGAGAACTTGTGTGCCAGGGAAAAGAGCCTAAAGGGATTGTGAGGCTTTGAAATGGAACTCAAGAGTGACCCTGACACAGGGGAACACGGTATAGGGCATAGTTCTGCCAGTATCCACGAAGAGAATGTTTTGATCAGCCTGCCAGAGGGAAATCCTCTGCTCCAGAAATAAATCCACATATCTATAGTGAACTTATCTTCAACAAAAGTGCCAAGAACATGCAGTGGGGAAAGGATAGGTTCTTCAATAAACAATGCCAGGAAAACTAGATAGCTATATGCAGAGGAATGAAACTAGATCCTTTTTTCTCACTATGTTTAAAAATAAAATCAAAGTGCATTATAGACTTAAATCTAGGACCTGAAAGTATGAAACTACTAAAGGAAAGCATTGGGGGAAATGCTTCAGGACATTGGTCTGGGCAAGGACTTTGAGAGTAATACCCCCAAAGCAACCAAAGCAAAATTGGACAAATGGGATCATATCAAGCTAAAAAACATTTGCACAGCAAAGGAAACAATCTACAAAAGGAAGAGACAACTGACAGAATTGGAGAAAATATTTGCAAACTACTCATCTAACAAGGGAATTAATAACTAGAATATACATCCAACAACTCAATAGGAAATAATCACATAATAAATGGGCAAAAGATCACAATAGATATTTCTCAGAAGAAGACATACAAATGGCCAACAAGTATATGTCAAGATGCTGAACGTTATTAGTCACCAGAGAAAAGCGGATCAAAACTGTAGTGAGGTATCATTTCTTCCTTGTTAAAATGGCCTTTATCAAAAAAGCAGTAACAAATGCTGGCGAGGATGTAGAGAAAGGGGAACCTCATAAACCGTTGATGGGAGTGTAAATGAGTGCAACTGCTATGGAAAACAGTATGAAAGTTTCTCAAAAAATTAAAAATAAAACTATGATATGACCTAAGAATTCCACTGCTGGGTATATATCCAAAGGAGGGGAATTCAGTATTTTGAAAAGATACCTGCACTCCCATATTTATTGCAGCACTGTTCACAGTAGCCAAGATAGACAATCAACCATCAACAGATGATGGATAAAGAAGTTGTGGTTTATATATATAATGGAATACTATATAGCTACAAAAAAGAATGAAATCTGCTATTTGCAACAACATGGATGGAATTGGAAAACAGTTAAGTTTTGCATGTTTTCACTCATATGTTGGAGCTAAATATTAAGGACAATTGATGTCTTGGAGACAGACTGTACAGTGATGATTACCAGAGGCTGGGAAAGGTAATGGTGAGGAGAACATAAAACAGAGATAATTAATAGGTTTAAAAATATAGTTAGATAGTTAGATAGAATGAACAATATTTGATAGCATAACGAAGTGTTAGTAATCAACAGTAAGTTAGGGTATAATTTAAAATAAGTAAAAAAGTGGAATTGTAATGTTCTTAACACAAAGTGTAAAATGCCTGAGGTGAGGGATACCCCAATTACCCTGGTTTGATTAATTGACACTGTATGTCTGTATCACACATACCCTAGAAAGATATACACTATTATGTACCTATAATTAAAAATTTAAAAGACCTTTTCATCCCCCATTAACTGTTTCTTTTCCTTGCATGCCTAGATTCCCCCATGCAAGGACACTCACAAAGGGTAATTAATAAAATGCAGGCTGGAAGCCCCAATGATAGGACATTCCCAAAATGTCCTATGTGAGGCCAAGACCTAGATGCTTATTCTCTGTTCTGTGGTATAAAGGTATTGTTGAAAATGTCCAAAAAGCCTGCAGATACTCCTGTGGGGTAACAGTGATAAGAACAAGAGAAGCATTCATCTTTATAGCACAGAAAGTCCATCTGGACAGTGGTGTAAATGGGAAACATCTTACAGAAAAGTATAATGTTGGAATGACCACCCATATATGACTTGAAGAAACAGGAAGACAAAGCTGTTGAAGTTCTGTACTGAAAGTGATAAACAGAAGTTAATGAAAAACAGAAAAACACTACATGAAGCTAAAAATGAAGATCTCAATCATATATTGAAAGAGTGGGTCTATCAATGTTGCAGTGAACTCATGGCATGCTGATCATGATACAAGGAGTTATTGTGATGAACTGAAAATTGAAGGGAACTGAATATTCAACAGGCTTGTTGCAGAAATTTATTTATTTATTTATTTTGAGAAAGAGTCTCAAGCTGTCACCCTGGGTAGAGTGCCGTGGCATCACAGCTCAGAGCAACCTCAATTTCTTGGGCTTAAGCGATTCTCTTGCCTCAGCCCCCCAAGCAGATGGGACTAAGCACCCACCACAACGCCCGGCTATTTTTTTTGTTATTGCCATTGTTTTAGCTGGCCCAGGCCAGGTTTGAACCCACCAGCCTTGGTGTATATGGCCGTCCCCTCCCACTGAGCTATGGGCACTACCCTTGTTGCAGAAATTTAAGAAGAAATGGCATTAAATTTTAGAAAATTTGTTATAATAAAATATCTGCTGATCATGAAGCAGCAAGAAATTCAGTGATATGTTCACCAGGGTCTTTCCTAATGAAAATCCAATGCCAGAATAAGTCAGTAATGCTGATGAAACATCATTGTTTTGGTGTTATTGCTCCCAGAAAGGCACCAACTATAGCCACAGAGATAACTGCTACAGGAATCAAGGATACCAAGGACAGAATAACTGTGCTGGATGTGCTAATGCAGAAGGCACACGTAAGTATAAACTTGCTGTGATAAACAAAAGCATCTTTTTGTTTTCTTTTTTTTTTGTTTTTTTTTCGAGACAGTCTCACTCTGTGCCCTGGGTAGAATGCCCTGGGTAGAGTGCTGTGGCGTCGTAGCTCATAGCAACCTCAAAATCTTGGGCTCAAGCAGTCCTATTGCCCCAGCCTCCCAAGAAGCTGGCACAATAAGTGTGCTCCATGATGCCTGTCTAGTTTTTCAGTTTTGTTTTGTTTTGTATTTTTGAGACAGAGTCTCACTATGTCATGCTTGGTAGAGTGCTGTGGCATCACAGTTCACAGCAACCTCAAACTTTTGGGTTTAAACAATTCTTCTGCCTCAGCCTCCCAAGTAGCTGTGACTACAGGTGCCTACCACAAAACCTGGCTATTTTTTGTTGTAGTTGTCATTGTTATTTAGCTGGCCTGGGCCGGGTTCAGTTCGAACCAGCCAGCCTTGGTGTATGTGACTGATGCCGCAACCACTGTGCTATGAGCGCCAAGCCAAGTTTTTCGGTTTTTAGTAGAGACAGGGTTTCATTCCTGCTCAGGCTGGTCTTGAACTCATAAGCTCAAGTAGTCCACCTGCCTTGGCCTCCCAGAGTGCTAGTATTATAAATATGAGCCACCATGCCCGGCCCATCTTTTCTGTTTTCAAGAAGGGAATTATTTCTTGCCAGTTCTTAATGCTAACAAAACATGGATCACTGGGGACATCTTTTCTGATTAACTTCACAAACATTTTGTAGCAGTAGCTTGTGCTTATTGCAAGGAAGCTGAACTGAATGATGACTGCAAGATTTTGTTATTTCTTTACAACTGTTCTCGTTCTCCAGTTGAAATTCTCATCAAAAATAATGTTTATGCCAGGTACCTTCCCTCAAATGTGGCTTTATTAATTCAGCCATGTGGCCAGGGTATTGAAGAGTAAATATAAAAATACTTTCTTGAATAGCATACTGGCAGCAGTGAACAGAGGCATGCATGTGGAAGGTTGTCAGAAGGAATTGACACAGTGTTGAACAAAGTGGTGACTTTAAAGGATTCTTTATGTCAAATGAGAAAAAAAAATAAAGTCTGACCTTACATATGCAAGTTATATGCCTCCAGAATCTTCCAGTAACCTGGGAGAAGCAGATAATAAAGGAGTTTTTAGGGCTTTTCTTTCATAGTTGGGGCAAACAGGACCCATTTACAGTCTATGGTGACATTGCTCTGTAACCCTATATGTTGCTCTTGCCCTTGTCTATAAACCTGTCTTTCCCTTCCTTAATAAAGTTTGTTTCAGGCAGCACCCATAGCTCAACTGGTAGGGTGCCGGCCATATACACTGAGGCTGGCAGGTTCAAACCCAGCCCAGGCCAGCTAAAACAACAATGACAACTGCAACAACAACAACAAAAAAGCCAGGTGTTGTGGTGGGCACGTGTAGTTTTAGCTACTTGGGAGGCTGAGGCAAGAGAATCGCTTAAGCCCTGGAGTTTGAGGTTGCTGTGAGCTGTGACGCCATGGCACTCTACCAAGGGCAACATAGTGAGACTCTGTCTCAAAAAAAAAAAAAAAAGAAATTTTTAACATTAATAATGGAGCTCCTGTTACTAATTTACTAATTGTGAAATAAAATGGTTATTTGACATGGTTCTGAATCAAGGTAGTTATGATAATAGTGATGATGACTTTGTTAACACTGAAGAAAGTGCCAGTAGGCAACATGGTAAAAATGTGTTCAAAAATGAACTTACTGAAGGACTACAGCAACATGCATCATAATAGAAAATAAATCATGTCACTTTGTAAAATCAAAGAGAAACTTCAAATCAAAGACAAAAACTTGTTAATGGGGCAAATGACTCAAAAGAAACATTTTAAAAAGCCGTCCAGTAGAACACCTCCTCATCCCTAGAGTTACATTTTCTGGTTCTTCAACTGCTTATCACCTAAAAAGAAAATATACCATAATGGTAACAGTATATAGTAACCTTTTAATCAAAACACAACACTGTAGGTAGACTGAAAGCCTGTCATTGTTGTAGCTGATACAGGTATTCTGGTGATCCTACAGTTCTATTTAGGTATCCTGAACACATTTTTTTCTCTCACTGTTTTAATGGTATATCCAGTTTTTTACTGTTAAGTGCTTATGTGTGAATAAGTATGAGAAAGTTATTGCTTATTGGTAACACATAAATTCAGAGTCTAAAATGATAGTTATCTGCCATCTTTCTGTGCCACCATAAAGGTGTGTATGAATGTCTGAAAAGACAGACAAACTCCAGGTTCTTATAAGGCCATCTCCAAAGTCCTTGTCTGGTTTCTGTGATGATGAAGCATGGTTACATAGGCGAATTGAACATCATCAATGATCACAGAGCTGGGAAAATTGTTATGAATCTCACAGGTGGGTTAAACAAGTATGGAGTGGACAGCCCCAGGTTTGATTTGCAACTCAAAGATCTAGAAAAATGGCAGAATAATCTGTTCCCATCTCGCCAGTTTGGTTTCATTGTACTAACAACTTCAGCTGGCATCATGGACCACGAAGAAGCAAGGGGAAAGCACACAAGAGGGAAAAACCTGGGATTCTTTTTCCAGTGATGTAGTACATACTTAAAATGCCTCAAAGGAAAAAAAATGACAAACAATTACAGATTGTCCACATGGGTGACTGAGATATTGACACTTTTGCTTTTTCTGATAATTCAGTGTATAGAAACTTTATTCTGTGCACAAAATTATTAAAAATACTGTATAAAATTACTTTCAGACTGTGTATATTAAGATATATATATGAAACAAACAAATTTCATATTTAGAGTTGGGTCACATCCCCAAGATATCTTATTATGTGTATGCAGATATTCCAAAATCTGAAAAAATACCTGAAATACTTCTTTTTTTTTTGAGACAGAGTCTCAAGCTGTCACCCTGGATAGAGTGCTGTAGCATCACAGCTCACAGGAACCTCCAATTCCTGGGCTCAAGCGAGTCTCTTGCCTCTGTCTCCAAAGTAGCTGGGACTACAGGCACCTGCCACAATGCCTGGCCATTTTTTTGGTTGCAGCCACCATTGTTGTTTGGCGGGCCCAGGCTAGATTAGAACCCGCCTGCTCAGGTGTACGTGGCTGGCGCCTTAGCCCGTTGAGCCACAGGTGCCGAGCCGTCCCAAGCATTTTGTATAAGTGAGACTTAACCCAAGTATTGTTTTATACCTTTTTTTTTTTTTAAATACGTGTGGGTGCAAAACAAAACATGGGGAATGTTCTTATTAACATTTATGTGCCATCTTTTTACTTTCATGGCTTCTTTTTTTTTTTTTTTTTGAGACAGAGACTTAAGCTGTCATCCTGGATAGGGTGCTGTGGCATCACAGCTCACAGCAACCTCCAATTCCTGGGCTCAAGCGAGTCTCCTGCCTCTGCCTCCCAAGTAGCTGGGACTACAGGCGCCCGCTACAACGCCTGGCCATTTTTTGGTTGCAGCCATCATTGTTTGATGGGCCGGGGCTGGATTCGAACCTGCCATCTCAGGTGTACGTGGCTGGCGCCTTAGCCTGTTGAGCCACAGGCGCCGAGCCACTTTCATGACTTCTTAAAGAAGGTTTTGGCTTCATTCTTTCTTTAGGGCGCCTGTTGAAAACTCTTAAATATTTTACATTGATTCAAAATTACCAATGTAGCCTGAATCCATGTTCCTGCAAACATGGACTAATATTTTGCTTCAGTGGTATTCACAGCAGCCTGTATTCTTTTGTGCATTCAGATGTATAATACATTGTTACAGAGCCTCTGGTTTGTTAATATCTAAATTTACTTACAAAATGTGGTAAGTAATTGAATGTCTTCACATAAAACCACATTGATAGATTTTTTTTTATAATAAAATTAAAAAATTTTTAGATTGATAGATTTATGTGTTCACATAAATCCACATTGATTGATTTTTTTATAATAAAATTTATTGTCTTACAAAACTGAAAGTCCAGAAAAAGGGAGGCTGTGGTTAAGTTAGGCAGTAGCTCATTGGAGCCAGTAAGTGTCTTTTTACTTTCTCTGCTTTCCTTGGTATAGCAGGCTTTTTCTCAGGTAACTCTCAGGATGGGCAAGATAAATGCATTTCAAGTGCCACTTCTAGCTATGAAGATGTTCAGAGAAAGAAGAGACAATTACCTTTTGTGGGTCTTTGTCAGGAAGGAGAAAAGTTTATCTAGAAATTCCACAGGAGAAGATTGCCCTCATGTCATGTTGGCTACAACTGTGTCATATCCTGGCCTAAATTGGTCCCTGACAAAAGTGATGGAACCACTATGACTGGCTTAATTAGAAATTGCCCTCTAGAGCTTGCTTAGGGCCAGCCTCCTAAAAGTTCGTATCAGTGCCTAAGGAGGTGGATTTTTTTTCTTAAATTTTAATACTTCTAGCCCAAAGTTAAGAAGGTGAATTTTTGAGGGAAGAAAACAGTGTTCTGTTAGAAATGTAGAAGGTCAGAGGAGAAAGGAAATTAGATAAGTAACCAAGAGTGTATGCTGAATTAAATTATTTTAATAAATGGGCTTTTGTTTTGTTTTTAATAATAAGTGGTTTTAAAGCAGTTGACTTTTCATTTGGTCCTGTGCATGTTCATGAAATTAACTTGGTTGATAGAATTGTTCAAATCCTCATTTCTTTCTTCTCCCCTCCCCTCCCCTCCCTTCCCTTCCCTTCCTTTCCCTTCCCTTTTCTTCCTTCCTTTCTTTTCTTTTCTTTCTTTCCTTCCTTTCTTTTCTTTCTTTCTTTCATCTCACTTTGTGGCCCTGCGTTGAGTGCTGTGGTGTCATAGCTCACAGTAACCTCAAACTCTTAAACCCAAGAGATCCTCTTGCCTCAGCCTCCCAAGTAGCTGTAACTATAGGCGCCTGCCACATCTGGTTATTTTTTTAGAGATGGAGTCTCGCTTTTGCTCAGGCTAGTCTGAACTACTGAGCTCAAGTAACCCACGTGCCTTGGGCCTCCCAAAATGCCGGGATTATAGGCATGAGCCACCTCCTTTGCCCGATTTTTATTTTCTGCTTGCTTTGTTGGTTTTTTTTTTTTTTTTTAGACAGAGCCTCAAGCTGTCACCCTGGGTAGAGTGCTCTGGCATCACAGCTCAAAGCAACCTCCAATTCCTGGGTTCAAGCAAGTCTCTTGCCTCTGCCTCCCAAGTAGCTGGGACTACATAAGTGCCCGCCACAACGCCAGCGATTTTTTGGTTGCAGCCAGTCATTGTTTGGCGGGTCCCGGCTGGATTCGAACCTGCCAGCTCAGGTGTACGTGGCTGGCACCTTAGCCCGTTGAGCCACAGGCGCCGATCCTATTTTCTGCTTGCTTTGTAAATTACCAAGAAAAAAGTTAAAAATCTCTAGCCATAATTTTGTACATTTCTCCCTTTAAATGTGTTAGTTTTTATACATAACGCATTTAGGATTATTGTATCTTCTTCATGAATTGACCCCCTTTTCGTTATTGAAATGTTCCTCTTTGAGGTAACTTTGGGTGTTACCCTTGATGTTTTGATGTCTCTCCTCTTTTGTCCTCTTTCCCATCCCTCCCCTTTCCTCCCCTCTTCTTCCTTTTTCCTTTTTTTTTTCTATTTCCTTTCCTTTTTTAAAATTTCTTTTCCTTACTCTTTTCTTTCCCTTTCCTTTTCCTTCAGGGTCTTTTTCTACTACCCAGGTTGGAGTACAGTGGCCTAATCATAGGTCACCGCAAGCTCAGACTCCTGAGCTCCAGTGATCCTCCTGGCTAATTTTTCTATTTTTTGTAGAGATAAGGTCTTGCCCTGGCTCAGGCTGGTATCCAACTCCTAGTCTCAAGTGATTTTCCTGCCAAGGCTTCCTAAACTGCTAGGATTGAGCCACTCCTGGGCCTGATCTCTGCCTTTTTCTGGTGTTAGTGTACCTGCTTTAACTTTCTTTTTTTTCATCTTTTTATTTTTACTTCATCTGTAACTTTTGTATTTAAATGCATCTCTTATGAACAGTGTATAAATATACATCTCTTATGAACAGTGTATAAATTATATCTTACTTTTTTCTCTAGTCTGATCATTTCTGACCTTTGATTGGAGTGTTTAGTCCATCAACATTTAATATAATTATCAATATGATTGAGTTTAAATCTGTTATCTTAGAAATTACTTTTTTTTTTGAGACAGAGCCTCAAGCTATCGCCCTGGGTAGAGTGCTGTAGCATCACAGCTCACAGCAACCTCCAACTTCTGGGCTTAAGCGATTCTCTTGCCTCAGCCTCCCAAGTAGCTGGGACTACAGGTACCTGCCACAACGCCCAGCTAATTTTGGTTGTAGTTGTCATTGTTGTTTGGCAGGCCCGGGCTGGATTCCAACCTGCCAGCTCTGGTGTATGTGACTGGTGTCTTAGCCGCTTGAGCTACAGGTGCCAATCCAGAAATTACTTTTATTTATCTTATCTGTTCTTCCTTTCCCCTCTTTTCTAATCTTTGTTTTTTGGATTTATTGAGTTCTTTTCATGAGTTCCATCTTCTCTGTTGACTTATTAGCGACACTTCAGAAAAAAAAATAGTTGCTCTAGAGTTCTCAACTTCTACATTATTGACATTTTGGACTAGATGATTTTTTTTTTTTTAGAGACAGAGTCTTACTTTATAGAGTAAGGGAGACTCTTTATAGAGACAGAGTCTTACCCTCGGTAGAGTGCTGTGGCATCACAGCTCATAGCAACCTCCAGCTCCTGGGCTTAGGCCATTCTTTTGCCTCAGCCTCCCAAGTAGCTGGGAATACAGGAGCCCCCCACAATGCCCAGCTATTTTTTGTTGCAGTTTGGCTGGGGCTGGGTTCGAACCCTCCACTCTCAGTATATGGGGTTGGCGCCCTACCTACTGAGCCACAGGCACTCCCTAGATAATTTTTTGTTACGGGGGTTGACCTGTGCATAATAAGATATTTAGCAGCATCCCTAGCCTTTACTCACTAGATGCCAATAGCTTGTCCTCCTCCTTACCCCCACAACAATCAAAATGTTTCCAAGTGATTGCCAGATATCCTGGGGACAAGGAGGAGGCAGCAAAATTGTTCTTGGTTGAGAACTGAGCTTTAGAACTTATAATATACATTCTTAATTTATAGCATTCTACCTTCAAATAATATACCATTTATGTATTCTATTAAAATTTTTTTTGGGGGGGGACAGAATCTAACTTTGTCACCCTCTGTAGAGTCTTGTGGCATCACAGCTCACAGCAATGTCAAACCCTTGGGTTTAAGCGATTCTGTTGTCTCAGCTGCCTGAGCATCTGGGACCACAGGAGCTTGCCACAATGCCTGGCTACTTTTTGTTGCAGTTGTCATTGTTGTTTAGATGGCCTGGGCCACGTTCGAACCCACCAGCCTTGGTGTATATGGCTGGCACCATAACCACTGTGCTATGGGCACCAAGCCTTCTATTAAAATCTTAAACCAAAACTTCATTTTCCCTTTCCCTTCCTTGTGCTATGGTTGTCACACATTTTAATTCTGTATATGTGTTATAAACTTTGCATTGCACTGTTAGTGTTTTTGCTTCAAACAGGTGATGTTCTTTTAAAGAAATTCTGGGGGCAAGGTGCTTATTGGATTACCAAGCTCATCTTATATTTTTCCAACTCCTATGTTGGAATCAGTTATTTTTTCAAGGAGTTCTGGTTGTTTTTAGTGGAAAGTAATAATTAGAAGCTGAGATTTGAGTACTAGATATGCTTATGGCTGGGAAATGTATGTATATAAACACATGTACATCTATATTTCTATCTATTGAAAACTGATTTCAAACTGTTTAGTCAAACACTGCATGTTAATTCTAGTTTTCTTCCATCCCTTCACTGGAAAAACCTAGCTTTCATTATATTGAATATACCTATTTTATCAGTCCTCTGATATGTGACTAATTGCTCATCATTAGTGCTGTGCCCCTCTCCTTTACAGATGCCATCCTCACTCCACTCAGGCTCTGACATCCTGCATATTCCTGCCTCACCCAACATGAGTTCTGACACACTCCTCCAGCTGACCCTTTGCATGGATGCCTATCTCACCCTAGTTAGCTCTGATAAACATGTTGGGTGGCCTTCCTATTCAAAAGCCCTCCCCTAGTTTTGAGTCTGATACCCACCCTAGCTACCCCTTCCTATCCACACCCTGCTCAAGCTTCTAAGACCCTGTATACCCTTCCACATTCATGGAAACTCTCTTTATTCCACTTGGGTTCTAACTCTACAAGCTGAGTTACCCCAGTGTGGACACCCTGTTCATCCTACTTTGATTCTGACTCCCATGCTAGGCCAGTCTCCACAGTGGGCTCTGACACTCCATACTTTATGCCACTCTTTTGCTTGGCTGCCTAGCTGTTTATTTTGCTTTGTGCCACTTGATGGCTTTAGTACTGAATTGTTAGAGAAGCTAAGGGCTAAGGAAGAGGAAGAGGACCTTGTATTTGTTAAAATAAAAGGAACATTTATTAGTTTGTAAGGATAGACTTGTGTGGTCATGTGGTTGTCTTCTCTAAACTTTAACCTTCCTGAAGGTAGGGACTATTTGGTGAATATAGAAAAGTTTCCCCAGATGTAGTATAAAATGTGTACCTAATAAATTTTTATGGAGTGAATATTCAGAGAGATTAAGTATAATACTTCAGTCAGGTCACACAGCTTTTACATGTTTGTTTATTGAAGGCATGGTTTAAAAACAATCCTCTGATTCTAAAGTAACCTTGAATACTTTTACATTAGATACTTTTCCTATACAAAAGTATATGGAGATCATAGTTTAGTTAGGGAGTTACTCATGTGTACACTTAGCCTCAATTAGTACAAGACTGCACTTTATGAGTACAATATAAGGGTAAAGCTTTTAAATGGTTTAAAAATAGTATCTTTAACTTGTAGAACACTTTATGTTCATTGAGTCATAAAATGTTAGTGAGGAAAAGAACTCCAGAGATAGTCCTGTTCAGCAAGACTAAGTGATACTGAACATGCATAGCAACAAAATGGCTCCCTGCTGCACTCCCTTCTGCACTGGTATTCGGGGAGGGTTGGGGGAGGGGAGGTGTAGAACTTTTGTCTGTAATTTGAGTGAGCCCTCCTGCTGATTCTGACTATACCTTTTGTCTCCTTAAAGTGTTTCTCAATCTGTGATCTTTCTTGATCCACAGTACAACTTTAGAGGGCAAAAGAAAAATTTAACAAATGTTGAAGCTGAGGCCTAGAGAATCAGAATGAGTTCTCAGGGTTTATCCTTCTCCAACTTTGTCATTCTCTAGAGACATAAGAATGTGATATAAGTATTTAAAATTTTTCTATAATGTATTATATTTGTCATGATGAGGATTTGGTGGAGGAAGGTGTGAAAAACATCCCAAGTACTTGTGAGTTAGGCTATTACATTTTTTTCATTGTTTTAGTAGCACTTAAAAAGTAAATATGGTAAGTTATATTTCAGGTTCTCTCTGTTAGGAATATCAACTTATTGACAGATAATTGTCCTGTTGGATAGTTGATTAATTACAAATTACCAAAAAATTATAAATGAAAAATGTGAGAGAAATGAATTTCGCAAATGCCGTAATAGATCTTTAGTGAGAGTTACTAGTACTTCTAATCTGTGTGTACTTGCTAGTATTTGTATTGCACTGAAAAGGACTTTATAATCAGACTTGTTTTGCCGTAGGTATATTGAGTATGCCCACTTAAAACTTTAAATATTATTATTTAGTAAACCAGTTAGAATTTTCAAGAAATTTTATCCTATAGATTATTGGAAATGAGATTTAGAAAAACTGTTTTACCTTGTTAAGTAGTTCAAAAGATGAGTGTTTAAGTGTGAGTTATTTTAGCTGATGTCATGTTTAAATTGATTAGAATCTGAAAAGTGATATTTGAAAAACATATTACTTATAAATAAGATTAAAAAATTAATAAATTTGCTTTATCTTATTCATATTGAGAACCTACGTTTTCTTTTCTTTCTTTTTTTTTTTTTTGAGACAGAGTCTCAAGCTGTTGCCTTGGGTAGAGGGCTGAGGTGCACAGCAACCTCAAACTCTTGGGCTTAAGTGATTCTCTTGCCTCAGCCTCCCAAGTAGCTGGGAATACAGGTACCCACCACAATGCCTGGCTATTTTTTGGTTGTAGTTATTGTTGTTTGTCAGGCCTGGGCTGGATTCAAACCCGTCAGCTCTAGTGTATGTGGCTGGCGCCATAGCCTCTGAGCTATGGGCACCGAGCCATGAGAACCTACATTTTCTAAAAAATTTGTTGAGACACAGGTCTGGGGAACATCCTGTGTGATGGTTTGCAAAGGAAAGTCAATTCATTTTTTGAACCTAAGAGCATGATGCCTCCCTTTCAGAGTTTGAAGACTAGATATTAAATATGTAAAACACCACACATTTTATGACACTTAACTAGGAGCTCAATAAATTATAGTTTTATTGATTTACTTAGTCTTTAAACAATTATCTACAATAGTAACTAGAAGTAATTTTAATGGTGCTCATTTCAGATTCTCTTTTCCCTTACTCTTGTGCAGGAGTGTCTACTTCAGCTATCAAAATGGCATCAACCAGACTTCCTTCCCCCAAAAACTTAGTGGGTGCCCCAACTCAGATTCTTGCCCCGTTTCCTAAACAGCATCAACAGTCTCCTAAGCAACAATTACATCAAGTGCAACAACAGACACAACAACAAGTGGCCCAATCTTCTCCAGTATCTCATCAACAACAACCTCAACAGTCTCCTTTGCCACCTGGTATTAAGCCCACCATCCAGATCAAACAGGAGTCAGGTAACTGGAAAATGTTTACAAGTGTGGTAATTCTTTCCTGTTTACCAGTTCTCTTGAGTCTTTCAGTCCATGAACACAATATGTCTCTCCATTTATTTAGGTCTTTTTTTTTGGCTTCTATCAATGTTTTACAGTTTTCAACATAAAGGTCTGGTATGTGTTTTGTTACAATGCTGCAAATTTATACCTAAGTGGTGCATTTTTTTGGAGTTATTATAAATTCAATTTCCACATGTTTCTTGTTAAAATATAAATATGGTGTTGATCTTATATTCTTTAACATGCTTAACTTAATTAGTTTTAGGAGTATTCACATAGATTTCTTGTGATTTTTCTATGTAATGTGTTACTTGCAAAAGGTGGGAGTATTAGTTCTTCCTTCCCAACCAGTAAGTCTTTATTTCTTTTTCTTGTCTTATTTTACTAGATAGAACTTCCAATACTATGTTGAATGAATAAGAGTGGGGACAGTGAACATCCTTACCTTGTTCCTGAACTTATGAAGAAAGCATCCAGTTTTTCACCATTAAGTATGATGCTGTAGGTTTTTTTGTGGATGCTCTTTATTATGTTGAGGACATGCCTTCCATTCCTAGTTTTCTGGGTGTTTTTATTGTTAATGAGTGTTGGATTTTGCTTTCATTTAATATTTTACAAGTTTAATATTTAACATTTTACTTGTTTAATATTTAAACAAGTTTTTTCTTGTTTAGTCTATTGATAAGCTGGCTTATATTGATTGATTTTCTGCTGAACCAGGCTTGCATGTCTGAAATACATGCTACTTGCTCCTGGTATATAATCTTTTAAATATATTGCTAGGTTCAGTTTGTGTCTCTGTTCGTGAGAGATTTTGATCTGTAGTTTTCTTATTTTATACTGTCTTTGTCTCATTTGAGTATCATAATAATACTGGCCTCATAAAATGATTTTGGAAATATTCCTTCTTTTTCCACTTTTTAGGAATAGATTATGTCAGATTAGTGTTGATTTTTTAAATGCTTAGTAGAATTCTTTGATGAAACCATCTGGGCCAGGAGATTTCTTTTGTAAGGTTCTGATTTATAATTCAGTTTCTTTAATGGTTTGGGACTATCAGATTATCTGTTTCATTGTGGTTGATCTCTGTTAGTTTTGTGGTTTTGAGGAATTGGTCCATTTCTTCTAAGTCAGTGGTTCTCAACCTTCCTAATGACGCGAACCTTTAATACAGTTGCTGTGGGTTGCGACCCACAGGTTGAGAACCGCTGTTCTAAGTTATCAAGTTTATGAGTGTTAATTTGTAGTAGTTGTTTATTATACATTTAATAGCTACAGAATTTATATTAATGTCCCTTGTTTTATTTTTTCTCTTTTTCTTTGTCAGAGTTGCTAAAAGTTCATCAATTTGATTATTTTTTTTCTAGGAATTAGGTTTTTGTTTCATTGACATTTCTCATCATTTTTCTGTTTTCAATTTCATTGTCTTTATTATTTTCTTCCTTCTCTTTAGGTTTATTTTGTCCTTCTAATTTCTTGAGGTTCAAACTTAGATTATTATTGATTTAAAACATCTTTTTAAAACACATTAGCATTTACATCCACATTTTTATGAATACATTGGTGATGCATTTCTCTCAGCACTACTTTAGCTGCATCCCACATACTTTACATGTTACATTTTCATTTTTATTCAATTAGTGTGTCTTTAAATTTCTTTTGAGAGTTCTTCTTTGACCTATGGATTATTTAGAATTATGTTGTTAAACTTCCAAATTTGGAGGGCTTTTTTGTGATCTTCTTTAGCTGTTGATTTCTGGTTTAATTCCATTATGGTCTGAGAACATAATCTTGTCATTTCCATTCTTATAAATTTCTAATTTGATTCCATTATGGTCTAAGAACATATTTTTGTCATTTCAATTCTTTTAAATATATCAAGATTTGGTTTTTGGCCCAGAATATTTCTACTTTGGTGAATGTTTCATGGTGCTTGAAAAAGATGTCTATCCTGCTAATATTGGATTAAATAGTGTGTGCATGTGTATTTATATATATGTCAGATTCTGTTGTTAGTGTTGTTAGTTTTCCTGTATCTATGCTGAATTTTCTGTACAGCAGTTCTATCAGTAAGCGAAAGTAGAAAATTAAAGTTTACAACTATAATTTTTGGGCTTTAACACCCTTGAAACAGTTCTCTTAGTTTTTGCTTCATGTATTTTGATGGATCTGTTGTTTGAGGTATACATATTTAGAAACATTATGTCTAACTGGTATATTGGTCTTTCTCATTATGTAGTTCATCTTTTTCTCCAATAATTTTCCTCGCTGTAGTCTACTTTTTTTGTTTTTAATATATAAAGGCTGACATTTTTTTCCATGCTTAAAATTTAATTCCAGTTTCAATTTGGAAAGTTTGCTATATAAACTAGGTGATGATAACTAGCTTGCATTAGTATGTTTTCGTCCACGTTAGAGAACTAAAGTGATCTCTATATGCTAAATATCAATTTGATTGGATGGAGCAAGTTTTTTGTTGCTTCTGAAGCCTACTTTATCTGTGATTAATATGGGCATTCATGCCTGTTTTCTGTTGATTCATGTTCACACAGTATATCTTTTCCCAAACTTTTACTACTTGCGTTATTTTGTTTGAAGTATATTTTATTATACACAGGATATAATGTTATTGCCTTTTTATATTCACATTGCCAGTCTTTATCCTTTTTAAAATAATATATTTAGATCACTTATATTTAAGGTAATTATTGCTGCGGTAGGTTTTAAGTGTGGTATTTTATTACTTCCTTTCTGTTTGTCTTTTCCATTTCTTCTTCCTCTGTTTTTCTTTCTTTTTTTTTTTTTTTGCCTACTTATAGTTTACTTGAAAAATGTTTAGGATTCCATACTAATTTACTTATATTATTTTTAAGGATATTGTTTTTATTTTTAGTGTTTGCTTATGGTATTACCATATACTAGCATATCAGTTTTACCACACATTACTTTGAAATAATTTAATCTTTATTAAAATGGATTTTTCTGTATACCTAATGTTAGTTAAGATATAATACTGTTTCTTCAAGTTTCCAGTTACTAAGGTCTGTATCGGTTGCAGTTTTATTTGTGAGTCAATTATTACATTTTAATTTTTTGAATAGAAAATATGTTCGTCAAAAACTAAAAAAATATAAAAAGTTGAACAGTGAACAATTTGTCCTCTATCCTTGTCCTCTTGTAGTTCTTCCTTATCATTTAAAAAAGTCTTAGTTTAGTGATCAGATAGTTTTATCTTTTCAGTTTGGTAGTTAAAAAGGAATCTCAGTGTAATTTCAGTCTGTATCACTCTTACGAAATTAATGAGGTTGAAAATTATTTCATATATTTCAGAGCAATTTGTACCCTTTTGTACTCTATGGTCATTACCTTTTATTCATTTTTCTCTTAAGTTATTGGTCTTTTTCATTTCTAGGAACTTTTATTCTTTCTGTGACATGACATGTAAAAACTTTTTCTTCCAGGCTTGGCGCCAGTGGCTCAAGCGGCTAAGGCGCCAGCCACATATACCTGAGCTGGCGGGTTTGAATCCAGCCC
>CAUYRH010149877.1:0-14185 GCA_963574655.1 Perodicticus potto | reverse complement strand
CACGTACACCTGAGCTGGCGGGTTCGAATCCAGCCCGGGCCTGCCAAACAACAATGACGGCTGCAACCAAAAAATGGCCGGGCGTTGTGGCGGGCGCCTATAGTCCCAGCTACTTGGGAAGTACAGGCAGGAGACTCGCTTGAGCCCAGGAATTGGGGGTTGCTGTGAGCTGTGATGCCACGGCACTCTATCCAGGGTGACAGCTTGAGGCTCTGTCTCAAAAGAAAAAAAAAAAAAGAAGATACATCAAAAATGGCAAGTTGCCTATGATTATATTATTGTATTTTCCTGTCTTTTGTTGTGTGTGTGTATGTGTATTAAGATATGTGTATTAAGTATGTGTGTGTATTGAGATATATGTATTAAGATATGTGTACCTATCTGGAACAATACACACCAAACTATTCATCGTGACCATCTCTGGGGAGTGGGCCACAAGTAGATGAAAAACAATTAGCATTTACTTTTTCTTTTTTTTTTTTTGACATCACAGCTCACAGCAACCTCCAATTCCTGGGCTCAAGCGAGTCTCTTGCCTCTGCCTCCCAAGTCGCTGGGACTACAGGCGCCCGCCACAACGCCCGGCCATTTCTTGGTTGCAGCCGTCATTGTTTGGCGGGCCCAGGCTGGATTTGAACCCGCCAGCTCAGGTGTACATGGCTGGCGCCTTATCCCGTTGAGCCACAGGCGCCGAGCCAGCATTTACTTTTTCAATTCAGCATTGTTTCCATTTGTATGAGTATGCGTAACTTTTGTAATTCAACAAAAAGGAAAAAAGCAGATTATGTTTTTAAGATAATACATTGACTATGATCACATTTATGTTTAAAAAATCTGTGTCTTGATAGGATTCTTTTCAGCGAATTGGCCTGTGTTTTATTGAGATGTAATTAACACACAATAAAAATGCACCCATTGTAAGAGCACAGTTCAATGAGTTTTGACAAATATATAACCAATAACATGGTCAAAAATCAGAACAGACAAGCATTTTTTAAAAGTCAGAAAAGATTGGGTAGCGCCTGTGGCTCAAAGGAGTAGGGCGCCGGCCCCATATGCTGGAGGTGGCGGGTTCAAACTTAGCCCCGGCCAAAAACCTCACACACACACACACAAAGTTAGAAAAGATGTATATCAGGACTGGAGACAGATTCAAAATGATTTTCATGTTCCATACATTGTTGAATTGCTTACAACACCCATTTTTTATTATTTGGAACAATAAAAGGATGGTAATAGCAATAAAAGCCACTTCTCTGATTTCTATGAAATTCTATCGTTTCTTCTTTATAACAACTTTCAGGAGATCAGACATTCTATCACCCCTTTTTAGCAGTTTAGAGATTGAGGCTCAGAGGGTAAGTTATCTACATAGATTGCGCACCCTCCAACAGGGCGGACATAAGCCACACATGTGGGCCCAGGGGCACTTTCTCAAATGTGGCAAGACCAAACTGAGATGTGCTTTTCATGTAAAATACATAGATGATTTTGAATGTTTAGTAGGAGAAAAGAATGTAAAATTATTTTATATAATAATTTATATAAAAATATATTATTAATATCTGTTTTTTTTTAGGTTTCATTTTTAAGAAATTTATTGAAATGGAATCCTATCAGTGTTTTGGGATGTATTTCTCTTTTTTAGCCATACCTGGTTTTTTAAATTAAGCTTATTTATTTATTATTTATTTTTATTCAATCATAGCTGTGTACATTAGTGCAATCATGGGGTACAATGTGCTGGCTTCATATACAATCTGAAATATTTTCATCCAACTGTTCGACATAACCTTCATGGGATTTTCTCTTATATTGTATGAAAACATTTGTATTCTGCATTTAATTTTTTTAATGTATCCACTAAAATGTTTTTAAATACAGATGTGACTCACATTCTCTATCGGATGGTGCTGGTTGAAATAATCAGATCTTGCCAAATCCTAGACCCATCTCTCATCCAAGTATGTTCCTCATCACACCAGCGTTTGACATAATTGCCCAGCCACTCTTTCTTCAAACACTCCCGTCTCTTGGCTCTTTGCTAGTCCACAGCTCCTACTCTCCCTCTTACCTCACTGCCTCCTTCTCTGTCTAATAGGATCATTCCTCTCTACCCAGCTCCTGGAGGTGGAGTTCCTTGGTCTTCTACACTCTCTCTATATACATTCTCTTCTTGAGTTCATTAACTCCCATGGATTTAAATTCCAGGTTTATACAAGGACTCCCAGATTTATTTCTGAAACTCAGACACCTCCCCTGAGCTCTACTATTGCATATCTAACTGCCTATTGAATTGGGTCTAAACCTTGTCCAAAATGGAATTGTGGATAAACCACCCCTGACTCCCTAAAGAATATCCTTTCCCAACTAACCACCACCTATGTAGGCTCACACTCCCAAATCCAACCCAGTGCAAGCCCTGCCATATCTGACTTTAAAATTTGTCTTTACCACTTCATCTCCATTGCTGCCACCTTCATTCAGACCATCAAGGCCGGCTGCCTAGAACAGTGACTTTCAACTTGGGTTCCACGGTACACTGGTATGCCATGGTAATAGCAATAGGAGCCACTTCTTTTTTTAAAGATCATTAATTAAATTTTTAAAGATCATTTATTAAATTATTTTCAAAAGAAGTTCAGAATAGTAAGTATATTCTTTATTTTACTTTTTTTTGGATCAACATCATTTAAGTGTGCCAAGGAAGTTTAACTGCAGGTTCAAGTGTGCCATGAGATTTAAAAAAGGTTGAAAAACACTGCTCTAGACTGAGGATCAGCAAACCTCTTTTCTAAAGAGCCACAGGTACATATTTTTGGCCTCATTAGCCAGCAGTATGGTCTTCATCATAACTCACCTTTGACCTTGTAGCATGAAAGCAGCCATACATATATATGATCCAATAGGTGTGGTTGTGTGCCAATAAAACACTACTTGCAGACACTGAAATTTCATATAATTTTCATGCATTACCAAATATTATTTGTCTTTTGATTTTTCTCCAGCCCATTAAAAATGTAAAAACCATTCAAAAGCAAGTAGTGGACTAAATTTGGCTCATGAGTCATAGCTCACTTACCCTTGTTTTCTGGGACCATCTACGTTGTGTTATATTAAATCTCCTAATCGTTCTCTCTACCTATATTTTTGCCCTTGCTATCCATTTCCTAATGAATGTAGCTTATAATTATTGAGTTCCTCCTATGTGCCATTCTCATCACTTAGCACTTAGTATTAACTCATTTATCCTCAGAATAATCTAATGAGAAAGGTGTCATTTTACAAAGGAGGAAATTGAAGCACAGAGAGGTCGTATAACTTAAACCCCTCCACTAGCTGCCCACTGCTCTCAGATTAAAAAGTTCAAAATGCATAACATGCCAGACAACGCACTTTGTGATCTGGCCCTCACCTGCCCTTCTAGCTGCGTCCTCACCCATTTTACTCCCTTCTTACCAGGGCTCCATCACGCTGGCTGTTTCCAGTTCTTTAAACTGCTGAGTTTGTTCCTAGCTCAGGTTTCAATAGAAGACATTCCCAGTGTGCCTCCACTGCTTTTATCTCTACCTCTGTTTCTTTCCAGAACTATTCAAAATCAATGCTCTCATCCTATTATTTTACAATGGAACCCCCCTCCTGCTTTCCTTCATAACACCCACTACAATTTGCAGTTATTTTGATCTTCTAGCTACATCCTTTTGATAGCGTCTCCGGCATCCAGCATGATGCCTAGTACATAATAGGTTCTCAGTAAATGTCAATTGAATGAATGAATGAAGGAATGATTTACTCAGACTCACCCAGCTCATAAGTGGCAGAGCTAGACTTCGGATCCAGTTTTGTTTGATTCCCAAGCCAAAGTTCCCAACACAGGAGAAGCTAAATGTTTTATCATTTAAACCTAAACTCTTTTGAAAGTGAAATACGAATATAACTAATAACCCATAATAGTGATATTAATATTGACATCATTACTATGATAATCTGGACACCAGTCTCCCCAGCCGTGATGCCTGTCTAGCTCCAGAATGGCCCCCCAGAATCCTCCCTGTTGGATGTTGGATCCCATCCTGGGGGTTCCCCAGAATCTCACCCGGGAGTGAAGAGGCTGGCCCAGCCAGGGATGAACTTCGGGTCCCGGGAGAAGAGGAGGACGGCGAACATGCAGAAGAGAACGAAAACAGCCTGCTCTGCAAACCTGTGGCACAGACATGCAGGCACAATGGTGACGCTGGGTTTCAGGGAGATCAGAGTACAAACAGGCTCGGGCAGGTGTCTACAGGGCATGACTGGGCCCAGGCCCCACCTCTGAGAAAGTGGAAAGAAAGAATCTACTCTCCAGGGGTCCCCAGAGTGAGGGGAGGAGTGTCCCATGGCATAAGCAATTTATTTCCTGGGGCTTCCACACTCCCTCACGGTCCTTCCTGAGCATCAAGACATCCTGTCCCCAAACTGTTCATATCCTTATCACTGGGAGTTTGCCAGGGTCCTGTGGAAAAGCAGACAGAGAAAGAAAGTGAGAAACAGAGGAAATGACAAAAAAGCAAGGGAAAGGGAAACAGGCAGAAACAGAGGTAGGCAGAGAGAGCGGCACGTCCAGACAGAAGGAGACAGAAAAGCACACGAGGAAAGAAGATGACAGACACCCGGAGAGGGTGCTTACAAGAGAGACAGAATGGCGGAGGTGGGGAGAGAGAATCCGCAGATGCGGGAGGGAATCACTATTCACGTACCCATTTCACAGTTTGGGGAGCACAGCCAAGAAAGGGTCAGTGCCTTGCCCACAGCCACACAGGAACTAAAGCCTAGTTATGGTCACCACGTGGGGAAATATGCATTAAAAGGGTCTTCGAAGCCACCAGAGACAGTGTCAGATATCAGTGTCATATGATTCAAGTTCAAATTCTAGTTCATATGACTTTGAACTAGTAGGAACAGGGTATGTTAGGTGGAAAGGTGGCGTATCCCACCCCAAGTAAACCCTGAGGGGCTTTTTGATCCTAAAGGTATCTTCCACCAGGGCAAGAGGCTGACTGTGGACGCTACTTCCCACCCTCCATCTCAGGGCTCTCAGGCTGTTGATCCTGAAATTCCCTGGGACTTAGCCCCCATGGGCCCAAGTCCAAGTCAGGAGGGAGCTCTCCTGGAAGACAAATGCCTGGCTCACTCCCCACCACCAGTAATCACGCACTTGGTGGGCCCCAGGCTCTGGAATTCTTCTCGAATCACACCTAGAGCCCTGTCTTCCGCATCAGCTCTTATGGAGGATTTCTTCGCCCTCCAGGCCCTGCAACAGAAAGCGGGTGATTAGGAAGGGCTGCTGCAGATATAACTAACTTCTAATCTGCCATCACCACCAGCACCTGGCCAAGCCACATTGCCTCTGTTGTGGAGACTTGTGGTCTTTCTGCCTCTGCTTTTCCCTCTCTAAAACTGTTCTGTCATGTATCTCCCAGGCTTAAAATCCTCTACTGGGTTAAACAGGCACATGAATAAGCAGAAAAATCAATAGAAAAAAATAGAAGGTCTGCAAATAGATTCAATCACAAACGTAAATTTATTCTATGAAAAATGTGATATCCCAGATTGCTGTGGGAAAAAAAGTGGTCTATCTGGTAAATGGTGCTGGACATAGAGATTAATGGAATAGAATGGAGAGTCCAAAAACAAACCCATCCATCTATGGCCAATTGATTTTTGACAAGGGTACTAAGACCATTCAATGGGAAAGAAAAAGTCTTTCAACAAACCATGTTAGGACAACTGGATATCCATGTGCGAAAGAATGATTTTGAACCCCTACCTCATACTATATACAAAATTGAACTCAAAATGGACCAAAGACCTAAATGTGAAGAGCTATTAAAACCATAAAACTCTTAAAAGAAAACATAGGGATAAATTTTCATGGCCTTGGATTATATAGTAGTTTTAGATATGACACCAAAAGCACAAACAACCAAAGACAGATAAATTGGATTTCATCAAAACTTTAAAATGGGCTCAGCACCTGTGGCTCAACGGGCTGGAGCGCCAGCCACTTACACCTGAGCTGGCGGGTTCAAATCCAGCCCGGGCCCGCCAAACAACAATGACGGCTGCAACCAAAAATGGCCGGGCCTTGTGGCGGGTGCCTGTAGTCCCAGCTACTTGGGAGGCAGAGGCAGGAGACTTGCTTGAACCCAGGAATTGAAGGTTGCTGTGAGCTGTGGATGCCACAGCACTGTATCCAGGGTGACAGCTTGAGGTTCTGTCTCAAAAAAATAAATAAATAAATAAATAAATAAAATAAATAAATACATTAAAAAAAAAAAAACTTTAAAATGTCCTGTGTCAGTACATGGTGGTAGAACAACTGGATGGCCATCTGGGACAAAAATGAAGTTGGATCCAAGCCTCACACTGTACCATACGGATGAACTCCAAAGAGACCAGAGGTTTAAATGGGAAAACACAGGGTTATTCTTTTTTAACATCTGTAATGGGAAAACTTTCTAAACTGTAATGGAAACTTCAGAAGCCATATGAAAAGAGATTAATACATTCATCTACATAAAATTGAAAAATTCACATAAAATTTTTAGAAGAAAGGAGCACCATAAGTAAAATCAAAAGACAAATCAGGGAAAAAATTATAAATCATATTGCAGAATAAGCACTAATCTCAATAATATATAAAGAGCACTAGAAATCAATAAGAAGACCAACATCAACCCATTTGAAAAACTATACAAAGCATATGAACACATGGTTTAATGATCCATAGGAAAGGAAATACATGGCCCCCAGACATAAGAAAAGTTGCTCAAAATTATTCCTGGTAAAATAAACATGAATTGTTTTTCTCTCATCAGACTGGCAAAAATCCACTTTGCTATCAGAAAACAGACAATCTCACACATTGTGCACTGGAAAAGAAATTAGTGCAATTTTATAGAGAATGATTTAATAATGTCTATTAAAATTAAAATGTGTTTATTCTCTGACCCTGAAATCCTACTTCAGGAAGGAGGATTTTATCTTATACAATTGCCTGCTAATATACAAAATGAAATTCATCAGGAAGACTGGCCACCAGAAAAATATGTTTGTGTCTGCTTATATTTGCTCAAGGAAACTCTGGAAGATGGTCCAGGAAACCAATGAAGAGTGATGTCTGAGGGGGATATATTGGGTGAGTAGGCCAGTATTGGTTGGGGAGAAGAGTTCTCATTGATACCTCTTTGTATTGTTTTGACTTTTGAGAACTATATGTATGTGCTGACTATCCAACTAAATAAACAAATGAATTATTTAAAAAACAAACCCCACAATGGCTTTTTGTGTGAAGATCAAACTCCTACAAGGCTCTCAATAATCAAGTTAAGGGATTTTCAACCCCAGCACTATTGACTTTGGGGACCAGATAATTCATTGTTGTCCTGTTATTGTAAGATGTTAAGCAGCGTCCCTGGCCTCTACCCACTAGATGCCTGGAGTACTTCCTCAGTTGGGGCTACCAAAACATCTTCAAGCATTGCCAAATGTCCCCTAAGGGGGTGGACAAAATAATCCCCAGTTGAAAATTCTTACCTCCTTCCCTGGCCTTATCCCCCCCAAATCTCCCCCTCATTCCCTAAACTCAGTCACTTAATCTTCTCTCAGTTCCAGAACATTCCTTGCTACCTCTGGCCTCAGGGCCTTTGCACTTGCTGTTCTGTCTCCTTAAAATAAGTTCCATCCCCAGCTCCCTCCCTCCCTTTACTAAGTAAATTCTACTCATTATTCATATCCCGATTCAAAAGTCAGTTCCCAGGAGGACGGTGCTGACCTCCCAGGCTGGGTGAGAGTCCACCCAGGCACTCGTTTTTCTTTTCCCTCATGGTATTTATCACCGTCGTCATTCCTGCAGTCTTCCCCATCTAGAGGGAAAACTCCCCAAGAGCAGGGATGATCTCTTCCTTGGCCACTGCTGCCTCCTCAAGACCTATGACAGTGTCAGGCACATAGTAGGTACACAGTGGATATTTGCTGAGTGAAGATGGAGTCATGGGACTGGCCTGAATCTTTTCAGTTACTCACTCAGAAGCACCTCTCTCCCTGGATTCCCTTCTACCTGCCTTTCCTCCATTGCAGCCTCCTTTGAGGGCCTCTATTTTGAGCTCAGTCCTAGTCCTGGGCTCAATTCACTCATTCTTTCTCATTCAGGTGTTACTTTTTCTGTAGCTAACTAATTTCTATCCTCAATCTACAAGAGAAGAAATTAAAAAAAAAAATTAAAAGCCCAAGAAAGTCCCAGAGTTGCTCAAGATCACATTGAACCATGATTTAAATTCTGGTCCATCTGAGTCCAAAGTCTGGGCTTGCTGCTCTGTGTTAGACTGGGCTTTCAACCCTGAGTTTCTGCTATAAGGAATCCTAGAAGACATTTGAGTCAAGGATTATCACACCAGAGCCTTTCTGTTCTCAAAGGATTTTCACACCTGTTTGCTCCAGGGTTGTTTCTATTGGTCCCATTTTATAGATGAGAAAATTAAGGTCTAGAGGGGATAGGAGTGAGTCAGAGAACAACTTTATAACATGCCTATCTCCCCATCCCCAGTTCTGACTATTTCTCAACCTCTAGGCATTCATAGCTTATCCTCACAAATGTTGCTATAACCACAAGCCACCTGGCTCTCATATTAGCTACATAGTTCCTTACAAAAAGACTCACCATTTCAATTCTAAAAATGTATTTAAATAGAGAACTTTAGGTCACTCCCATAAATAGAGAACAAGAATCACTTGCAATACATACAAAGTAAGTATAAAAAATAAATGTATCGGCTGGGTGTGGTGGCATACTGAGAAGTCTGAAATGGGAGGATCACCTGAGCCCAAGAGTTCAAGATCAGCCTGGACAACACAGCAAGATCCCATCTCAAAAAAAAAAAAAACCAACCAAAATAAATAAGTAAACAAATAAATGAAAGCAAAACACTGCTATATTATATTTTGGCTAGACATCATTACTGGCTTAAATCTCTGAGCCTGAAACTTGCTGTTTATTTGTTTAAAAGGCTGATTCAGAAATGTTAGAGAGCTGCTAAAATTTCTCCAGCACTCAGGTGAGACTTTCTCTTCAACACAAGCAGGTGGAATTGATGAGAGGAGATAAAGGAATATTCTTCCCACAATACGTTTTGATGTTATTTAATACCTTGTCCTCATGTCTCCCCCAATTATCTTCTCTACCAGAGCCCCATAAAATGGGAAGCAGTGCACTTTTTTCTCCTCTGGTCATGAGTGTTTATCTTATTTAAAGAAAATAACTATTAATAATTATGAATGACCAGTGACATTAACTGAGAGCCTGGGTGTGGCGGGCAGGCCATACACACTTCCAATCTTCATGTCCCGGAAAGTCAAGACATGACACTATGCCATGAAATGATGTCAACCATCCTCAGTGTTCAGAGATGGAGGCTGAGACTAGGAAGGCCACTCCCTAGCGAGCTAGGAAGCTGGGAATCCCACACACTTCAGTCTGCCTCTGAAGCTCGAGCATTTCCACCTCCCTGCTCCTTCTCCCAAGAGGAAAATGCAAGGTACCTCAAGCTCATGCCCCCGTACAGGAAGGAGATCCACAGCCAGCCTGCCAGCAGGAAGAGCAGCATGAGAGGGAAGGCGAAAACAAACCAGGAGCCAAAATTCACCACGTCACACTGCGGGAAGAAACTGGGAACGGAGACAGAGGAGAACAGAACAAGATCAGCCGAGCTCATCTGTGGAGTGGGGTGGGGAGCGGGGATGAGGGAGGCAGGAGGCACCAGCACAGGGGGTCAAGACGGGACCTATTCCTATTACCCTTTTAAATCTACCACGTTTTCCATCCCTCTAATAGAAAGCGCTCTTTTTCTCTTGTGTGGAGGCTGTTGATTTTGCTCTAATGGGACCAAAAGTGGCCCGTGGTCGCGTGGTCAAGAATGAATGAGTGGTCAGAGGTGGTGGCTCATGCTTATAATCCCAGCATTCAGGGAGGCCAAGACAGGCAGATTGCTTGAGCTCAGGAGTTCCGAGACCAGCCTGAGTAAGAGTGAGACCTCCATCTCTACTGAAAATAGAAAAATTAGGCAGGCGTTACAGTGAGCGCCTCCAATCCCACCTACTTGGGAAGCTGAGGCAAGAGGATCGCCTGAGCCCAAGAGTTTGAAGTTACTGTGAGCTGTGACAACCCCATAGCAGTCAACCCAGGGTGACGTTGTGAGACTCTGTCTCAAACAAAAAAACTGAGTGAGTGAGGCAGGCTGAGCTCGACCACAGAGCATTAAAGAGGGCACACTTCACTGAAGAGGTTACAGGCTATTTGCTGTCCCAGTGGTACAGGCCTGGTAAGCCCGGAACTGCATTTTTACTTGAAATTATGTGATAGCCAAATGTCACCAATGTTCTTATGACTGTGGGGCCTGACAAATCACGTCTGAGAGCTGTAACCTCCGTTCCACTCACTATAAAACAGTGTGCAATTTTAAATTACACACAAACTTTATGGATACTTTGTATATCCCCGTATGTAGACCTTAAATATTACTTCTAGAGTGATTTCTCTCTCTGCTAAACATGGTTAGACAGTGTCCAAACTCAGTTTCGTCAAGACTTTGTTAAGCGTGAAAGGATTGAGGGCCATTAACACTCAATGTTGGTGAAAATATGGGAATATAGGCAGACTCCTGATGCCTGTTCAATAGAATGCTCTTTCTGGAGAGGAATTTTGTAAAATGCATTAAGAGCCTTAAAAGTGTGCGTTATTCTTTTACCCAGAAATTCCACTACTAAAAATATATCTTTAAAAAAATAAAACAACCCTGAAATGTAGTCAGGAATGTATGTGGTGGATTTAAAACAGTAAAAGGAAGTCACAGAATGATTTGTTCAAAAGTATGTGACTACAACTTATTCATGGGTATTGCTAAGTTAAAAAAACAACGTATGAACAGGTTTTATATACTAAATAAGCAAATAAAAGAAAATATTAATAAACTCCTTATAGTGGAATTCTGTTCTTTTCCTTTTCTTTTTCTTTATTTGTATTTTCCACAATCAATAAGGACACATTTATAATTAGAAAAAATAAAAATATTATTTTAAAAACTGAAAATAGCAGCAGATATTTGATCAGTCACATAACTCATAATAGCAACACAATAATTATAACATAAAAACAATCTAAATGTCCATGATTAAATAAAGTATGATACTTACCCCAAATGGGATAATATCTGGTCATTAAAAATTTTATTAAAAGTTTTAATGACAAATCAGACCTTAAACAATATGATGACAATAATACTGTCCCAGCACATCCTAAGACCAAACACCCTGCTTCCCTCCCAGCAGAAAACTAAGAACTCTAATCAAAGGCCAAGCCTCCTTCTCCCCACACCTAAAGCAGGATCATCTTGGTTTCTGGATTTTCTGCCACTGACCAAAACCCACGGGGCACAGCCAGTCTTTGTTCAAAGAATAGAGATAAAAAGACACATGGGACAGTAAAACTCATTAGATTTAAACTGGTCTCCACAAGGGAGGGTCAGCCTGCCCCAGTGATTCTAATACATACTGTCAGCTGGAAATCACTGGTTTCTATCACCAAGTGTTAAAATCAAAGAACGTCAGGACCGAGGAATGTAGTTAGTGCCAGTTTATCTCACTAGATCTTAAGGTTTTAAAATGAGCACGTGGGGCAGAAGAGCGGCCTAGTGGAAAGTTTCTCATGAAAGTAACCGATTACTCAGACGCTTAGCACTGATGACTGTGTGTATACGGAACCTCTCAGGAAGATCAACCTGGCTGGCTGTGCCTCTTCATCCTCACAGGTTCTGATTCTTTGGATGTGCACGAGGTAAAGACGCTGGCCAGCTTGGGAGCTGTGATAATTTTTGTTGCCCATTGCTTGTTTGCCAAATGCTTACATTTGGGTTTATTTACTTATTTTAATGAATTTTTGTGTGTGTGTAGAGACAAGCTGTTGCTATTTTGCCCAGGCTGGTCTTCAGCTCAAGCGTTCCTCCTGTCCTGGCCTCCCAAGGTGCAGTCGTGAGCCACCACATGTGGCCCACATGTGCATTTAGGTACATTGAAGGAACATATGATGCCTTCTCCACTGCAAAGCGATCTTAGAAATCTAGCCTCTTAGATCCTGGAATCTGAAAATCTTAAGAGACAGAATTTCAAAATAGACGTTTGAAATCTTGGAAGCCAAAGGCTTCAAATAACGGAATTGACAAGTCTTGCAGTCATAGAATCCTTCTCTTTCACTCTTATGCCCTGACTGCCGGCCACCAGTCTCTGCTGGTCACTGCCTGTGGTGGGGAGACCACCTCCCAGCTGGGCTCACTCTAATCTTCCCAGGACAGGACAGCCACAGTCTAAAGCAGGGTTCCTCAAACTATGGCCCGCGGGCCACATGCGGCCTGCCGAGGACATTTATCCGGCCCGCCAGGTGTTTTTGCCTCCACTGCCTGTCCTATTTAGCAGCGGACTCATCCCAGGCCTGCAAAATCTGTTAGCGGAAAAACCATTGGTTGCATTCCCAAACAAAACGTGTGGATTCACTGGAAAAGTTGTAAAAGGAGTTCCAACTTAGATTTAAAGAGCTTCATCTCCATGAACAGGACACATCCATTTTCTATTGACATTGAAAATGTGTAGGTCAGTCCCTGAAGTCCCTGCCCCGGCTGCCCCTCTGTCAGCTGCTCTGGCGCCACCTCAGGCCATCGTCCCAGGCAGGTGGGAGCCAGGCGCTGATGGGTGCAGCGGGGGCAGCCGAGTGCTCCTGCAGCTCAGGCTCTGCGCTGGCGGTGGCCTTCTGGCTTCTCTATGGGGCTCGCCTGTGGCGCTCAGATGCTCTAAGAACGTTTCCACTGTTGTTCAGAGGACACACGCAGTGGGATTCAGAATTCCTGGAGAATTGCCTTTATGAGAAACTGGAAGTATTTCTTTAAATTCCATCTCTTAGTTTTTCAAAGAAACATCAAGAAACCATGAACAACATTAATAATGAAGAGTTTGACTGCCACTTGCTTGATGAAGGTTTTACTGCCAAGGACATTCTGGACTAAAAAATCAATTAAGTTTCTTCTGATGATGATAAGGATGCCTTCTATGTAGCAGACCTCGGAAATGTTCTGAAGAAACACCGAAGATGGCTAAAAGCTCTTCCTCGTGTCACTCCCTTTTATGCAGTCAAATGTAATGACAGTAGAGCCATTGTGAAGACCCTCACTGTCATTGGGACAGGATTTGACTGTGCTAGCAAGACTGAAATATAATTGGTGTTGTTCAATCCAACCCTGAGCTTCATGTAAAAAAAGAAAAGAAATATAACTGGTGAAAAGTCTCTGGGTGCCTTCAGAGAGGATTATCTATGCAAATCCTTGTAAACAAGTGTCTCAAATTAAGTACACTGCCAATAATGGGGTCCAGGTGATGACTTTTGACAGTGAAGTTGAGTTGATGAAAGTTGCCAGAGCACATCCAAAGGCCAAGTTGGTTCTACGGATTGCCACTGATGATTCCAAAGCAGTCTGTCAACTCAGTGTTAAATTTTGTGCCACACTCAAAACCAGCAGACTTCTTTTGGAATGGGCAAAGAGCTAAATATTGATGTCATTGGTGTCAGCTTCCACATAGGAAGTGGCTGTACTGATCCTGAGACCTTCATGCAGGCAATCTCTGATGCCCGCTGTGTCTTTGACATGGGAGCTGAGGTTGGTTTCATAATGTACTTGCTTGATATTGGTGGTGGCTTTCCTGAATCTGAGGATGTGAAGCTTAAATTTGAAGAGATCACTGGTGTAATCAACCCAGCATTGGATAAGTACTTTCCATCAGACTCTGGAGTGAGAATCATAGTTGAGCCAGGCAGATATTATGTTGCATCAGCCTTCACACTTGCAGTTAATATCATTGCCAAAAAAATTGTATTAAAGGAACAGATAGGCTCTGATGATGAAGATGAGTCCAGTGAACAAACCTTTATGTATTACGTGAATGATGGAGTATATGGATCGTTTAATTGTATCCTTTATGATCATGCTCATGTAAAGCCTCTTCTGCAAAAGAGACCTAAACCAGATGAGAAGTATTATTCATCCAGCATATGGGGACCAACATGCGATGGCCTTGACCGGATAGTTGAGTGCTGTGACCTGCCAGAAAT
>CAUYRH010149873.1:0-18081 GCA_963574655.1 Perodicticus potto | reverse complement strand
ACTAAATGCAGAATAGAAATATCTTCATACAATAACTAAGAAAATGCCATGAAGGCTATGTTAAACAGTTTGATGAAAACATTTCAGATTGTATATGAAACCAGCACATTGTACCCCTTGATTGCACTAATGTATGCAGCTATGATTTAATAAAAAAAGAAATGTAAGCCTTTTAAATTCTGTGAAGGTAAAAAGTGGAAACCTATTTAACACATGTATATGTAAAAATAAAAAAATAAAAATTAATTTAAAAAAATCTGCTTTTACAAATGAAATGTCTTGCTCAGTGCATATGAACAGGTAAATAACATAGAATGAGGATATATGTTTCACCACAAAGTAACGGTTTTTGCAAATGAATTCATTTAAGACATTGAGGACTATGAAATGGTAAAAATGGAAGAATGGTCAAACTACCTGAGTGATATTTCTTGTTTGTAAATAGGTCTAGTCACAGATGTTTCTGAGTTGTAACAGGCTAGGGAGCTGACTTACCTTCTTCCCCTCATATTCAGCTATCATATTGATTAAGCCAGGCACTGTCACTATTCTTGATTTTTTTTTCAGGTTATGTGACACATATAAACAGGGCCTGGTACTTAGTGGGTGATTGATAAGCCTCTGTTGAACAGGTGAATGAAAGCACAGGTGTGGGCTTTGAACCTGAGCTGAGAGGGCTTCAAATCCTGATCCTGCCACTTAGTAACTGTGGTACTTCTTAGATAAAGTATTGTGGAACACAATAAAAGCTGTGTTCTGGATAAATTCCAGAAGTTAGTGCCAAGTCCTTTCACAGTTTTCTTATATGAAACCTTACATTACATTCTTAAGCATGAACAGCAATGCTCCAATCACATATGATTCATTAAGGATTCTTAAGGTTAACAAACTACTGCTCACTAGGTCTTTAAAAACCAGTTTTTATTTCCTTCTCTTGTTGCCAACTCTTCCAATTGCTGAACCATTAAGTGCCAGATAACTTAATGACCTCATCCACTGAGGAGGCAATGGAACTTGGGTGATGGGTGCCATACTTGGTTTTTGATAAGATGAATTACCTGGGCTGAGCAAATAACTGCTGACCTGTGGCACTTATTTCTTTCTAATGTTTCTATAATGTCAGCATTTTCAGGCACCTAGCAAGTATAGCAAGCAAAGGCAACATCTTTGATCCAACCTGCCACCTCCAGCATATGGGGCTGGCGCCCTACCCCTCTGAGCCACAGGTGCCACCCTCCAGCTGGCCCCTTTAGGGAACCTTTGCACTAGTTGTTTCTTCTGCAGGAGAGGCTTTTTCTTCAATTCTTTACATAATGGGCTCAGGACTTCGGCTCAAATGTCACTGAATCACAGAGACTTCCCTAGACCATTTAATTCAGAATAGCTTGCCTGCCACCAAACTCTGCAGAGTACCTACCCCTCATTCTGCTGTGTTTTCTCCCTGGCACTTAGTGTTCTCCAGTGTCATATTTTTATTTGGTTGTAACACATTCCTGTCTCCCATAGAGGAAAGAAGTTCTCTGAGAGCAGACGCCTTCTCTGCCTTGTTCACCACTAGATTCCTAGCACATAGGTCCTGGCTTATAGCTGGCGTCTCAGTAAATATTTATTTTTATTTTGTAAACATACAAACGACAAATCATTTAGTTTATTGGCTAAAAAATAAACGAACAAATCAATAAAGCAGGAGAAGTATTCTGAGTGAAGATTTGGAAAATGAAGATATCTGCTTTATATATTTATGTTTTGTAATTCTTTTTTCCACATTAAAACTCCTGGGGTTTGTTTGCTTGTTTGTTTGTTTCTTTATAACTGAGGCTGGAGGGCAGTGGTATCATCACAGCTCACTGCAGCCTCAGATTCCTGGACTCAAGGGATCCTCCTCCCTCAGCCTCCCCAGTGCTGGGATTATAGACACGCATTGCCACATCCAGCTAATTTTTTTCTATTTTTTATAGAGACAGAATCTTGCTATGATGCTGAAGCTAGTTTTGAATTCCTAGTCTCAAGTGATCCTTCTGCCTTGGCCTCCCAAATTGGTGGGATTACAAGCATGACCCACAGGACCTAGCTGCTTCAGACCACCCTTAGGGAGCTTTCCCCCAGACTTCAGTATGCCAAAGAATGAGTTGAAAGCTGCTAAAATCATAGATTCTGGACACCCATTTCTAAAGATTCTGGATCAGCAAATTTTGGTGTGTCAGGAATCTTTATTTTTAACAAACATCTAACCAAAGTGACTCATCCTTTGGGAAACACTGTTCCGGGGCAAGACACAGCAGACTCAGCTTGGCTAAGACCTTTCCTAGGAGCAGAGATGTATCAAAGAAAACAGCTCTCAGTTACTCCTCCATCCAGGTATGCCAGGGACTCTGGGAATCACATGAGAAGGATGTTCCTGAAGCTGAGAGATAAGAGGTAAAAACCAGATCAATGTTTGAATACTGTGGTCTCCAACCGGGGTACTGCTCTGTGTCCTGTTAGGAACTGGAGCGCACAGCATCATCACCTGAGCTCTGCCTCCTGTGCACCCGACCTCCCAGTCCATGGAAAAATTGCCTTCCATAAAACCAGCCCTGGTGCCGAAAGGTCGGAAACCAGTGTTCTAATATTTCTTCTAACACCCATCTTCTACCTTGTTTAGGTGTAGGTGGGGGCCTAAATAATGGTGCCACTTGCTTCATTCACCTTTAGGTACTGCTGTGGCAGGACAAACTGACGAAGGGCTATGACCTGCGTACGTACAACCTCCCATTGCTGTCTTTATAGCAAGCCTGTTAAAATGTAGCCAGAGGATATGAGGCCTTTCTGAGAGGAGCTGGAGATACCTCTAGCATCTGTTTCTGCACCCTCAATCCTGCTACCATCCCAGCAGGTTGCATTATAGTACTTGTCCCGTAAACATCTGTCCTGTTAGATACTTGACCTCTAAGTTTGAGGGGCACGGAAACTTTCGAGGGCACGAACTGTGTCTTATTTATTCTTCCATCCCAGTGATTTTAGCCACGGCACACCGATTTGCTGGGAGAGGATCTCAGATGTGCTGCATAAATTTTTAAAAATCATTAATTACTGTGAACAAATTAGTCACAGAGTGAAAACCAGAGGGAGTAGTATATCACCAAGCAGTAGGAAGAAAACAATACAGTTTATCAACAAAGGTCTCTTGGTATCATATCACAAGAAAGTTTAAATTTAAGTGTAATGTTTGTGCTAATATGTTCCCAATCATTTTGGAAATAATTTATTAGTGGTGTAAAGTTTGCAAAGACAAATTCTTTCATTGAGTAAATATTTACTTTCCTCTCTCAAAAACAAAGCAAAAATAAAGATTACTAATTAAATTATCTTCAAAGGAAGTTCAAAGTATAGTAAATATAATCTTTTATTACTTCTTTATTTTGAGACAGAATCTTACTATGTTTCCCTCGGTAGAGTGCCATGGCATCATCATAGCTCATAGCAACCTCAAACTCTTGGGCTCAAGCAAACCTCCTGCCTCAGCCTCCCAAGAAGCGGGAACTGCAGACGTGCACCTTTACACCCAGGCCACATTTTCTATTTTTAGTAGAGACGGGGTCTCGCTCTTGCTCAGGCTGGTCTTGAACTCCTGAGCTCAAGCAATCCACCCACTTCGTCCTCCCAGAGTGCTAGGATTACAGGCCTGAGCCACCACACCTGTCCTTTTCACTCTTTTTTTTTTGAACGACATAATTTAAGTGTGCCACAGAAGTTTAACTACAGGTTCAAGTGTGTTGAGAGATAGAAAAGCTGAAAAACACTGTTCTGTCCCCACAGTGCCAGGCATAGAACATGAAGTCAGAAAATACTAATCTCTTCATGTTTGGCTGAGGAAGACAATCAAGCAGCTTGCCCTCTCTGCAGAGGTAGCATCTGGGAAGGCCTCGGACCCAACAGCACACTTGATGGGAAGCAGTGATTACATCACACTTCATGGTACAAATTAATAGAAAGAAATTGGCCTTCTTTCTGCTTCTCCTAGGCTTAGAACAATTTGTGTTTAATTATTCTTGATTAATCTCAATATGCTGAAAAGCTGTACTTATTCAAGCTTTAAAATGTGAGGAGACTTGCCTTAGGAAAACAATCTATAGAAATAGGCCTTATTTTAATTATATTCACAAGGAATGTGGCTACATTCCTGTAACTTCCCATTTGGTGTAGACGATGCCAGTGCTTCATACTTAAGTCACAAATGTGGAACCTGGAGACAGAAGACTCTAAGAATAAAGACATCCATTTTGCCAACAGTTCCCCAAGTTGGTATTTGCGGGAAGAGAACCGACGGTACAGTTGTGAGGAGTAGGGTGCTTTTCTATCTGGTAAGAGAATTGCCTAACTTGCACAATTCTCAGCACTTCCAATTTTAGCCAGGAGGAAATAATCTGATAAAATATTTGCAGGTTCTTTGATGAAAAGGTGCAAGGACACATTTATAATGTTCCCACAGTAACAAAAGGACTCCCAGGACACACAGCTGCCCCAGATGGCATATGTTTAGGGAACAGTGAGAGCATTACTATTCTTAATAATCAAAAAGGCTCATCCTTTCTCAGACGCCAAGAAATAGTCAAATGTTTTGGACCAATTCCAACTCTTTTTGGGCCGCCCTCTCTCACCCCTTGTGGAGGTTCCTTTAGCAGCAGTACAAAAAAATAAAAAAATAAATTTAAAAAACCATGTGGAATGGGAGCCCTGCAGGAGGGCGAGGGAGCGAGCATACCAACAGTTCCTTGGTTAGGTGTGGAGGCAGCTGCCGAGCTCCAAATACATAAATACAGGCAAATTCAAAGATTGAGAACACAGATAGGACTGTCTCATATTTTCCCAAATGAGTTTAGGATCTTCTATCTTTTTTCAGCATTATTTGATTGCTTTTTCTGAGTATAAAATTGTCTTGACCTTTGCATGACTAGTCTAAGCCAGCCCTCATTCCTGTCTTTGACATGAACAGGAGAAATAATTTCGTTCCTCTTTCAATCTTTAAACGTAAAACCTGGGTCGGCAGGACCCCCAGGAATGAAAGTGTCATGTGTCAAGCACCAAAGCCAAGTTGGACAAAGTACACTTTGTTAAGTGATATCCAATTATTATACAAAATATATATTTTTACATATTGACGATTGATGATTTAATCCTGAAAAATAATGAAGTATGTTTTTAAAACAGTAAGCAAAACAGTGAATTTTCACAAACTGTGCAATGTCTTCCGGACATGTTGGTAGGAGAGACGATTGCATAAAATTGGAAACTTTTGTAATGGAAAGAATGATCCAAACTTTCCCAGGGGTGAAATTCCAAGCTTAGCCATGTTATCCAAGGGTCTCAGGACACCTGGAGAGGAAAGGATCTGACGATACAGAGAGAGAATCGGGGCTGCGCACCTGACCAGGGGATCTGAGATATGGAAATACCTGTTGTTCCGCCCACAGGGCCGTGCTCTGACCTCCACACAGACCATGTTACACACAAGTATTTTACTGGGAGAAGTGTTGCATTAACTCATTAATTCTACGCTTGGCATGGATAAGATCAGCAAATTGTACTGAAGCTTGGAGAAAGGCTAGATGTGAAAGGAGATTCTGGAGATGAGAATGGAATGATACTGGTCCTGAATAGGGAACCCTGCTCGGGTTGGGGGAGGGGGGAGCCTGGAGAGCAAGGGGATGAGAGTGAGGACTCTGCCTGTGGGACCCGCGAGGGGAAAGTCCCGGGGTCCTGCTCTCTGGATGACTTGATGGTGGTTCTCCCAAGAGAAGACAGGAGGCTTTAGACTCTGGAAACTGGGACGGCTGCCCACAGCTTGGTTGGATGAGGACTAACAAAATATCCACTTTAGGACACGGGGATGGTGTCTTTTACTGAAAAAGTCAGTTCTGGGGGAGGCATTTCAATTCTCTCTGCCGACACCTCAAGAATAGGATTTCCCAAATAGTGAAATGGGAGCCGCAGCAGGACAAGATGGATATTTCTACTTTAATAATTATATATGTTTAATATCTATTAGAAAAAGATGAACAGCACATCAAACCTGTCATTTTAGGAATATTACAACTTAGGAAGAGACCAAAGTAAAAGAAATGAAATTTATTTAAAGGAAAATAGGAAGTAGGTAAAAAAAATCATGAAGGCATGTGAATGATTAAAGTGTGTGGAAAATACTGTTTCAAAGATATTTAGAAACAAGCATACTACTGGTCCGCTTAAGAGTCATGATATATTTATAAGTTAGCAAATGGAACCATTTATCTTCAATGCAAATGATGGGGAAAAATGAAGTTGGAATTTCAAATGATACAACATTCTAGTTTCCACAGCATTTTTTGGAAAGTACTGTGTTTGGAAAGACACTATTGCAGGGTAGAGTCTTTGGAGTCAAGGGCTGAAGTCAGACTTTACAAATGGTTGACTATGTGATCTTGAGTAAGACACTTTATCATAGCTGGGCATTGTGGCAGGCACCTGTAGTTCTGGCTACTTAGGAGGTTGAGGCAAGAGAATTGCTTAAGCCCAAAAGTTTGAGGTTGCTGTGAGCAGTGACTCCACGGCCACTCTCCCAAGGGTGACAGAGTGAGACTCTGTCTCACAAAAAAAAAAAAAAAAAAAGACACTTTATCAGTCTGAGTCTTGGTTTGCTCAACTCAAATGGGATATAGAGTTGGGCCTCCGTATCTGTGGGTCTCGCATTTAAGGATTCAACTGACCTCAGTATAAAAATATTTGTTTAAAAAATGGATAAAATCTGGATTATAAGGCTCCTAGTAGTAGTTCCAAAGTTAGAGCTATCTTTGTTTCACTGTAATATATTGCAAGGTATTTATAATAAACAAATAAAGCAACAGAAACTAGGCTAATAAAAAGAAATGGATAATTACATCCACACTGTACATATACAGGGAATAATGACAGGGAAAAAAATGACAGTATAAGGACTATATTGTATGGCATTTACATTATATTAAATAAGGTATAAAAGGAATATAAAGAGGATTTATAGTATAAAGGAGGATGTGACTAGGTTATATGAAGCACTGTCTTATTTTGCGTAAGGGACTTGGTCATCTGTGGATTTCGATGTCTATTGGGGTTCCTGAAACCACTCCCCCAATGATACTGAGGGAAAGTTGTACCTAGTATCTCCTTCTAAGAATTATTGTAAAGGTTAAATGAGTCGATGAATGTAAATTGTTTAACATATCTGGAAAATAACAATGTCATAACAATCTCAAAAATGTTTTTTGATATGCTTAGTATCTTTTTTCTTGCTTGGGACTTTTTTAAATCCTTTGTTTTAAAAAGTCCCTTTAACTGTTTTTTTCCGCATCTCTACAGATACGACAGTTATTACCACATACCTTGGTTTTACATGTCATCGTTTTAGTGTACAAGATTAGGGCAAAGTACATGATTGCTTCCCCCAAAACCTTCTGATTGCCTTCCTGGGTCATTTCAATTCATGCCTATTCTCTGCTTTTCATGCATTTTTAAATGCTTTGGTTCTGTTCATAGAGGATCCCATATAATCTACCTCCTTCTATTGCCAAAATTCCAGGAAGGCTTTGTGATGATCTTTCACCCGTTTGATACTTTCATAACAGCCAATCAACCTTGTAACTATGTGACACATTCTTCAACTTGTGGGTCATCTGCCTGTTTTGGAAAGACATTTGAAATGGAGTCCTCCGTTTCTTTATCTAGATACTGTGTGCCAATTGCTGGGGCCACTTAATACCAGCACAGGGTCAAAAGGAGACATTCCTGAAACAAATTTTCTTAATGTCAGACTGACCAGCTTAGCTTTCTAGAGCTGAATCGTGACACTCATTGGCTAACGTATTAGGATAACCTCACAGAAGCCTGAACTACCAAGTAATTGAAGCAAGGCTATTCAGTGCTATTTTGAAATAGCCTCCTAAAATCAGCATCTTCATGATATATTTTCAATCTTTGAGACATACATTAACATCACAATGTTCCTGCTGTCACTGATCACCATGGCCATTGTGTTTTGCTCAGCAGAAAGATGACTTTGTTAAGAGCATGCACTCATCCGAGTCCCAGCTCCACTCCTTACTGTGTGGCCAGTAGCCAATTACCCTGTGTCTTATTTTCCTCAACTATGGGAAGAACACATCAAGTGCTTGGAAGAGTATCTGTCTTGCAGTCATCCTGCGCCAATACTATGAACCTCCACCCAAAATTTGATTCAGATGTTGAAAACTGATGATGCTACACACCCACCAAGAAAGTATGAAAAGATTTATCATGATGAGGCTTCTGGGGGAGAGCAGGGCGGGACTCCCAAACCCGTCCAAAAATGGCTTGAGAGAGCAAGAAAAGCAGGTTGGCTTGGAGTTTTAATTGTGGTTAGTGGATGGGGACTGCCGAGGGTCCCAAACACAGGCAGGATTTTGTATGGTAGATTCTTGCAGGTGTGAAAAGAGGGAGCTCCAGGACTTCTTACCATCTTGCCCAGATGTGTACAGAAAGAAGAGGGGCTTAAAAGCAAAAAATGGAGTCAGAATCTATCTTAGTGTGTCATAGAACAAAGAGTCAATAAATTCTGTTACTGTATTTGCCTTCCTAAAGTTCTCTGAAGTATGATACTCTTCGTATGAGATGTGCTATGTAGACTTTTCAGATAGACTTGTTCTCTAATGGCAAATAGAGCATCATGCTGAATGGGTTCATTTTGCCCCCCAAAGACCAAGTCAATGTGTTGGTATGAGCTCTTCAGACTTAAGAGTGAAGAAAAAAGTCCCAATCTACCTGTATTTATATGAGTTTGAGTGTGTGTGTGTTCTATCATCTGGATGCACATAATAAATACACAGTATCTGGCTGCGACATTAGGGTTGGTACACTGCAGTAAGTTTATATGTTGTTATCAGCATCTTTGAGATGATTAAAATTTTTTCAAGAATATGGGGGCTGGCATGGTGGCTCATATCTGTAATTCTAGGACTCTGGGAGGCCATCTTGTATATTTTAATTTTTCTTGTGTAAATACAAAATGGAAGGGCTGGGTCACATGATAAGGTGCCAAATTATTTTCCAAAGTGGCTGTGCCATTTTATATATCCACCAACAATATATGAGAATTCTGGTCACTCTACATCACCGCCATAGTTAGTATCGTCAGTTTTAGAAAGAAAATCACCTCTAATAGGTGTGATAGTTCATCATGGTTTCAATTTGCATTTCCCTAATGACTGATGATCTTGAACATCTTTTCATGTGTTTATTTATCATATATCATCTTTGCTTCTGTTTCTTAATTTGCGAAATGGGGATGTTGTGTCCATTTTATAGTTATCATGAAGATTAATGAAAATGATTTGCCCAAAAATGATTTACCCACCTACAACTCAAAAGTTGTTATAGGACAGGTGCTTTAGAAAAGTCATCTCACTTAACCCTCAGTAAGTACTACAATGAATTAAATGGTGCCCCCCTCAAAGATATATCCACATCCTAACACCTGGAAGCTGTGGATGTGATCTTTTTTGAAAAAAGTCTTTACAGATGCAACTAAGTTAAAAACCTCAAAATGAGATCATCTTGAATAATCCACTTGGGCTCTGAATTCAGTGACAAGTATCCTTATGAGAGACACATGGGGTGGAGGTTGGGGTGGCCAGAGGATGAGCTCCTGTAAAGACAGAAAATGAAGTTATGCGGCCATAAGTCAAGGAGTATCTGGGGCCCCCAGAAGCTGGAAGAAGCAAACAGGATTCTTTACTAGAGTCTTCAGAGGGAGCACAGCCCTGCTGACACTTTAATTTCACACTTCTAGCCTTCAGGTCTATGTGAGAACAAATTGCTGTTATTTTAATCCACCAAGCTTGCGGTGATTTGCTATGGCGGCTCTAGGAAACAGATCCAGTCATATTATCCCCATTTTACAGATAATGAACCTGGATACCAGAAAGGTTAAGTAACTTGTTCACAGTTCACAGCCATCAATCAGGCTCAAACTTCTTTGATCCAAATCCATTGTGATTAATCATTACACCATATTTCTCCTGATGTATGCCAAACAGTGTGCTTCCTCATGGGGCTTAGATGCCTTAAAATATCATATCTGAAGCACAAGCTAGGCCTGACCTAGGTGGTACAAAAGAGAAAGTCAGCCATAACCTTTGTCTCTGCATCTTTGCCTCTTTGTCTACTTGCCTACTTGCCTACTTGCCCTGGCAACCGAGGCCCATTCCCTGTCTACAGCAAACATATTCTGCTTTGTAAGCTTTCTTACCCTGTAAACCTACCTTCCTCTTTCTCAGCTAACTTTGTTTCACAGTTGCCTTAAAATTTAAAACATAAGTATATGTGTGTGGGGGGTGGGGGGAACCAAGTTCATAGCACAACAGACTGACAACCTCCTGGTTATCCAAAGCTATATTATCCAGTTGTACCTTTACTCATTCTTTCCAGTTGTACTATTTTCTCTTTAGATTTTGATGTAAAAAACATCAAAAAAGCATCTCTACATTGTATAGAAGAGATGAAACTTAGTTTTGTTTCTTGTACACAAACTGGGTAAGAAAAGAAAAAAATGTCCAGGACAAAATGTACTTAGTTTTTTCTTAAGCAAAAAGAGAATCAAATCGATCTCTGAAAAATGTTAGGGTGAGAGATGCTGACCCTTTCGTGCAGTCAAAAATCCATATGTAACTTTTGACTCCTTCCAATTTAACTGCTAATTGCCTCTTGTTGACTAGAAACCTTACCGAAAACAAACAGTTGATTAACATATATTTCTGTGTATGTCAATATGTATTATTATATATACTGTATTTTTATAATAGAGTAAGCTAGAGAAAATAAAATGTTATTAAGAAAATTATGAGAAGAAGATACAGTAGAACTTGCCTACTAACCCTGTAAGTTGACCACACAAAGGACTTTGGCCAACAAATGGAGGTGGTCAACATAAGGAACGAAGCCTAATTTGCTAATATTCATATGTACCTCTGGTGCATGTCTGGTCTATGAAAATTAGGTCAACTTAAGGGGATGGTCAATATAGGGGAGTGGTCACCTATAGAGGTTCTACTGTGTATTTATTATTTATTAAGTGGAAGTAGTTCATGATAAAGGTCTTCATCCTTCTTGTCTTCACAATGAGTAGGCTGGAGAGGAGGCAGAAGGGGAGTTGGTCTAGCTATTTCAGGGGTGACAGAAAAAGAAGAAATCTACATGTAAATGGATCTGCACAGTTCAAACCCATGTTTTTCTAGGCTCAACTATAAGTCATCATTAGTAATTATTGAGAGAAAAATGTTGAAATCTCCAACTATAATTATGAAATTGCTAATTTTTTTCAGTTCTATCAGGTTTTGTTTCATGCACATTTAAATTCCGTTTCTCCCCAAAATTCACATGTTGAAACTTAGCTCCCAAGGTGATAGTAATAAGAGGTGAGACCTTTGGGAGGTGATTAGATTATGAGGGCTTGGCCCTCATAAATCTAATTAGTGCCCTTATAAAAGAGGTACTAGAAAGCTGTCTTCACCTTTCCACCATGTGAGGACTCACAGAAGGCACCATTACAGTGGCACAGGCCGAGAGTCCCAGCTACGTGGGAGGCTGCAGCAGGAGGACTGCTTGAGGCCAGGGCCAGGAGTTTTGAGACCCCAGCCTGGATGACACAGCAAGTCCTCATCTAAAAAAAAAAAAAAAGAAAGAAATAAAAGAAGGGAAAACAAACAATGGCAGGCACCATCTATGACCTAGGAATGATCTATGAGAAATGAGCCCCCACTAGACACTGAATCTGCTAGACCTTGATCTTGGACTTCTAGCCTTCAGAACTGTGAACAATAAATTTCTGTGGTTTATAAAATTACCCAATCTATGGTATTTTTGTTATAGCATTCCCAGCAGACTAAGACACAAACTGTATATATTTAGGATTTTTTAAATCTTGATGAATTGACTTCTTTATCTTTATGAAATAACCCTGTGATCATTCTGAAATATACATTATTTGATATTAACATAACCACTTCAGCTTTTATAAAATTTATTTTAGTATGGTATTTTTTTCTATCCTCATATTTTAACTTATGTGTCTTTCTGTTGAAGTGGATTTTTTTATGGACAGCATGTAATGGAGCCTTGCTTTTCCCTCATGCTGATCATCTCTGCCTTTTAATTTGGGTGGTTACAATATTACATTTAATGTAATTATCAATATAATTGGTTTTAAATCTACAACCTTTATTTGTTGTCTATATTTTCTCATCTGTTCTTTGTTCTCTTCTTCTTTTATTTCCTTTTTTTGAATTGTGATTTTTATGATTTAATTTTATTGGCTTTTGTTTTTATTTGTTTTTTTGTTTGCCTTATTTCTTAAATTGATTCCTCTTAAGTATATAGTGTACATCATTCACTTATTAGAGTTTCCCTTCAAATTATATCATTATACATGTATATGTACACACACACACACACACACACACACACACACACACACATATATATACCATATGTAGTATAAGGAGTATATGTTCAGCATATATGTTACAGCAGTATATGTTCATTCCCCACCCTAACTTTTATGCTAGTGCTTGATGTCATAATTTAACATTTACACATATTATAAGCCCCACAATACATTATTACTTTTAACAGTCAATTATCTTTTGAAGAGATTTAGAAATAAGAACATATATATATATATATATATATATCCACATATTTACCATATCTTGTGCTCTTCATTCATTTGTAAGACCCAAATTTTTGTCTGAAATCATTGTCCCCTTCTGCCTAAAGGACTTCCTTTTTCATTTTTTTAATTATTGGCAATAAATTCTCTCAAATTTTGTATGTGTGAAAAGTTTTCTTACTTAAAGATGTAACCCCGCTGTGTTCTGGCTTGCATTTTTTATGAGAAGTCTAATATTATTATTATCTTTTTCTATGGACTAAATTGTGCTCCCTCCAAAAGAATTCACTTTTTTAGGCCCTAACCCCTAATGATACTGTATTTGGAGAAAGGACTTTTAGGAGGTAATCAAGTTTAAATGAGGTTGAGGTTGAGGTTGTGCTGGCACTCTGATCTCAGACTCACAGCCTCTGTGCCCGGCCTCAAGTAATTTTTCTGTTCCCTCCCCAATTTACCTTTTACACATACGTTAGACTGCTTGGCATTATTCTATAGCTTACTGACATCTTACTCATTTTTTCCCCCAGACTTTTCTCTCTGTGTTTTATTTATTTATTTATTTATTTATTTTTTCTTGAGGCAGAGGCTTACTGTGTTGTGCTGGGCAGAGTGCAGTAGTGTCATAGCTCACAGCAACCTCAAACTCTTAAGCTCAAGTAATTCTCTTGCCTCAGCCTCCCAAATAGCTGGGACTAGAGGCGTCCCCCGCAATGCCTGGCTGTTTTTTAAAGACAAGGTCTCACTCTGGCTCAGGCTGGTCTTGAACTGCTGAGCTTAGGCAATCCACCATCCTCGCCCTCCCAAGTGCTAGGACTACAGGCATGAGCCACTGCACCCGGCTTCTCCGTGTGTTTTATTTGAATAGTTTCTTTCTATTACTAGGTCTTCAAGTTTAGTATTTTTTTTCCTGCGGCGTCTAATCTGCTGTTAATTTCAACCTCTGAGAGTTTGGGAGAGTGGCTGCCTTGGGTACCGTATATTTCATTTCTAAAGATTCCATTTGGATCTTGTGTATGTCTTCTGTTTCTCCCTCATCATCCTCGTGCTTTCATCTATCTTCCTGAATGTGTGTCGTATTGCTATAAACGGTTTGCTGTCCTTTTCTACTAATTCTATCATCTGTATAAATTTTTTTATAATTGTGTTTTTCCCAGTTTCATATGTGTTTAAAGTGGGGAAGTGAATCTGGTTCTTGTTATTCCATCATGTTCAGAAGCTAAAGACTTTAATGTTGAGACACCTATTGAAGAGAATTATTTTATGTCCATAAAGTAGGGGCAATAATAAACCAACTCGGAAAATATTAAAATTTATTATTCGGTTAATCTCACTTGGTGAAAACTGTTGTTTGATATAATGAGGCAAAAGATACGATTATACGATTAGAAAACAAAACTTGACTATATCTCGAGGGTACTAAATTTTTGTCTTAAATAGAATGAAACTTTTTCTATCAACACTATTCTTCTCATTGCATATACTACCACAGCCATTAGAGTCGCATAAGGTGTTTGGCATTTCCTACATTTGTATTCTTGCATGCCTCCAAAATATGCCTGCACTACTGGAAGAAGTTTTAATGTTAGCTGCTAGATGTTTGGATCTTCATTTACAAATACCTAGCATAGTTTCCCTACTGAAATCCCACAGATAGAATTTCCTATCCGCTTAGTATCTTAGTAAATGCTCAACACTTTTAGGCATATCTCCAAATAGATAAGTGACAAGTGAGCTGTAAAAATCTCATTTTGCACAAAGCACTATTATTTAGTTATATGAGATGAAAGTACTTGTGTATGTTTACTTCTTTGGAGAAAGGAGTGTCTTGTAGACAGCTATATCCACAGAGGACATAGTAAGTACTGTAAATATTTGTAGAAATAAGAGAGTAGACTACTGTTTGTTTATTCTCAAAGATGACAAGAAGTACCCTGGTTGCTCTCAGAGCCTGTTAACTTTTGTGTTTTCAGCTGAGCATCGAGAAAATTGAAAGACAATAAAAATGATAAAGTACAACCTGAGGTGTTAAAGAGTGTAGCTAAACTCTTTCCGCCAGTGGCCCGTTTACACTAGCCTATTAAAGTCTGGATGCAAATATCTAGAAAGACTGGGTTGCTGGCAAAAGACCGAATTCCCAGAGGTGAATTTTTAACCTTAAAGATAAAACTTAATTCTGGTAGCATATGTTTTTATGATATCATATAAATTTAACCCCCCTTAACTAAGATTATATCCCATAAGGAATAGTTTTTCTTGTACATTTTGTGATTCTGTATTTCATAATTAAATTTTACGAAAGAAGAGATAGTAAACATTTGGCTGTTTTAAAATGTTTTGCTTGTCAGCAGCTCGTCATTATTGTATATTTTATGTCCTTTTAACCAGTCCCATATTTGAAAGAAAATAGCAGTTGTTCATTAATTATTTTTTTTTTCTGTGTGTGTGAGTGAGAGAGGGAGAGAGAAACTATCTTTCAGAGACATCAAACATTAGGCATTGCTTATTGATGGGCTTTTTTGATCTTAAACTAATCAACTGGCAAAAATAAAGTGAATCCTCCATGGGATTCTTGGTAAAATCAATGTATGTCAGGAACTAGACCATCTATGTAGACTAAAGCATGTATCATGTGCTTTAGGAATAAACAATGAAACTATTAGCTATCTGAATCTTGAACAATCACATTAATGTGCTGGATAACTTGGAAAGTTGGCCCATTAGTCTTTTATTTTTGAAAACTTGGTTCCATTACATATTCTAGGTCGTAGTTGTAAATGAACAGAATAATGTCTGCATTTATTTTTCATTACAAATTGTCTCTAATGTGTATAACAATTTTATAAGGAAAACTTTACATTTGGTAAATTTTTATGTTTTTTTTACAATCTGAATATATTTTGTTAAGTATACATTCTAATTATTTTGTCATCTCAAGCCCCTTATTAGAGGCTTTTAAGATACCAAATAATGTGTGAGAGGGGAACTGAGGTTTTAAACCCTTGAGAGTGATTTAAGGATGCTGGTCATTTCTTTTTCTTCTCCTTTGTTTTCAATAAATATTTCATAAATGCTTACTCACTAACTTACTTCAACAATTATCTCAGCAGCTAAGGAAACTCTATTCCTCCACAAGCATTAAATCGTTTGTGGAGTTTTTAAGCTCATTCTGTATTTTTTACTTTTTTTTAAGTCATATATACATAGATCATGAATACATTTATGCCTTTGTGGGATTCAGTGTGTTGATTATTTGTACAAATTGAAGTGCTTATATAGCTTTCACTTCATTTACTTAATCACAGTGTTAAGACATTTGTGTTCAATATGTTTTACTTAGGGTATACAGTTTCTTCCTCGCAAGATAAACATCTTTGTAAATGCTAAGGTTATGTATGTAACTATAAGTAAACTTTTGACAACACTCATTTGATTGATGCCAGGGTAACATTCATATATTTTTTTCCTTTATTTCAAATACAGGGTGAAGTAAAATTTCTTGCTATCAAAACATTATATTACTTTCTCACAGCTCCAGTGAAAATTGAGTTGAAAACGAAACAAAGAAGTTTCAGCTAGTAGTTTATCAAACACTGAGGCTCTGCTATGAACAAAATAGATGATATATCACATAATATTTTTAAATGAGACAAAGGTAAATCAGAGTATTGCCATTTGCCCATAGTCACACAGCAGCTCCGACTAGAACTAAAAACAGGTATCTTGGCCCTCAGTCCCGTTTTTGTAGAATAGAAATAAATGTATGAATTGTTCTTTTAATTAGCTTTGAATGTATAAGATTCTATTGTTAAATTGGTTGGAATAGCTATGAAAAAAACATTTACTTTTATGATGTTACTTGCATTAAAAAAAACATTGATTATATCCAAGCAAGCAATGCCTACATAACAGATGTCCAAATTAGTTTTTCAATTTGTATTCAGAGCAGCTAACAGTGTAACTCAAAATGCACTTAACTATGGTATTGATACGGGCAGAGCTACCTGAAAAGAAGCTTAAATGATTTTCCACTGAAACAGAAGTAAGATCAAGGCTAAATGAACTATGCCTGCAGTATAATGAGACTGGCATTTTAAGTAAGCCTGAGCTTGATTCTTTAAAAGGAACACTATAAAAGACTGCATACTTAATTAATACCACCATTATTTTACAAAATTTTGTCACTCTTTCTTTGAAATTGTCTTTCAAAATGACAAGAAAAGCAGAATCACTATCCTCACCTTGCTTTTATCCTAAATTTAATTATCTGGATGAATCACTCTCACTCATGCATTTAATGTGTTGGGCTCTTTTCCTTAATCATGTCTGTCTTAAAATGTTGCCAACATTGAGCACATTAAAAGTAATGAACTACAGATTCTGAAGAAATTCTTATTAAAAATTTGGCTCATGGGCCAGGACCGGTATCTCACACCTGTAATCCTAGCCCTCAGGGAGGCCGAGGTGGCTGGATTGCTTGAGCTGAGGAATTGGAGACCATCTTTACTGAAAAAAAAAAAAAAAATAGCTGGGTGTTGTGGCGGGCGCCTTTTAAGGCAGGGCATGGTGGGTCACACCTGAAATCCTAGCCCTCCACGAAGCCCAAGTGGGAGGATTGCTTGAGCTCAGGAGTTCAAGACCAGCCTATGTAAGAGTGAGACCCTGTCTTCACTAACAATAGCCTATTACACATAGGCTAATGAGTTATCTATATTTTCCTGAATAAGCTTGATAGTTTGTATCTTTTAAAGAATTCATCCATTTCCTCTGAGTTGTTGATTTTATTGCCATGAAGTTGTTCATAATATTCTCTTATTTTCCTTTTAATATTTATAGAATCTGAAGTGATGCCACTCTCATTGCTGATATTGGTCGTTTATGCCTTCTTACCTCCTGATGTACTTTGGTGCAGTTTTCTTCATGTTTCTCATGCTCGGGGTTTGTTTGTTTGTTTGTTTCTTGGATCTGTGAGTCGATAGTTTTTACCAAATTGGGGGAGTTTCCAATCATTATTTATTCAAATGTTTGAATAACGTTTGCCTTCTCTCTTTTCAGAAATTCGGATTATATATATATTACACCATTTAAAGTTGTCCCATAAGCACTGGTCCTATTTATTTTTATTCTTTTTTCTGTTTGTTTCATTTTGCATAGTTTTTATTGCTGTGTCTTCAAGTTCACTAATCTTTTCTTCTGTTTTTTCCAATCTATCATTAACAATATTCAGTGCATTTTAATTTCAAACATTGTGGTTTTCATCTCTAAAAGTTCAATTTTATCATTGAATCCCACAAAGGCATAAATGTATTCATGATCTCTGTGTCTCTGTGTATATGACTTAATAAAAGAAAATAAAAGTCCTTGAGAGAGGAAAAAAAGTTCAATTTTAT